>CABHPQ010000355.1:0-27835 GCA_902168405.1 Peromyscus aztecus
ACATAACCTGAAGTACTATTTCTGCAGAATAAATATTGCTTTCTCACCATCGTGAAACTGAAATGCTAAGGATCTCAAGGAGTGTGGGAGGGCGTGGGGGAGGGCTGAGAGTCTTGAAGATGCTTTCTCAACACTGTGGTGGTAGGGGTGGGGGTGGGGAGGGTGGAACAGCCAGAAGGTAGATCTTCTGGAAGCTGGGCTGGAAGAGGGGAGCCAGGCTGAGCCTGGTGTACAGGAACAGCCGCCGAGGGTCTGGGGGTGTGAGAAAAGCCAAGTCAGCTGGGTGGCTTCCTGTCTGGGTCATAGATGTTCTGAAAACTTGATGAGACACTCTCAGCCTCTGAGAAGCATGGGGGAGAATGTGGGAGCTGGAGGGAGGAAGTGTTTAAGGTAGGAAGCGAGAACCTCAATATGACAGGAAGGTGTCAGAGCAGGGGCCAAGGACCTGTGTGTTCCCAGTAATTGTGTCCCCTCAAATCCTTACATCGATGCCCCAAAGCCCCGTACCTCTGAATGTGACTGTGGTGGTCACTTGAGAGGGTCTAGAATCACCATTGGAGACAGGCTCCTGGGCATGCCAGCAGGAGAGTTCCAAGATTAAGTTCACTGAGGTGAGAAGACTGACCTCCAACTGTGAGTGTCACAGTCCTGTGGGCTGAGCTCCAGCGTTCACCTTTCTGCTTCCCGACTGTGGGTACAATGTAACCAGCTGCCTCACACGCCTGTCCCCATGCTGTCCCCTCCACCCTCTAACGGAGAGCCTGAATCAACCCTTCCTTCCATGGGTTGCTTTGGGTGAGCATTTTGTCTCGGTAATAAGGAAAGGAATTGATACAGTACCCCAACGGAAGACAGGGTCTCTATGAAGGTAACAAGTTAGAATTCAGTCACTATGTAGTCTCTCACTCAACATGACTGACATGACGTAGAAAAAGAGAATTCAGGGACAGACACTCCCTCACCCAAAGAGAAAGCCTTATGATCATGAAACTGGCTATTACCGGCCACAGAGAGAGAAGCCGTTCCGCTCACACCTTGACTTTGGGCTCTCTCTGTCATAACCACGGCACAAAGCACCAGGTTGTCAGGACTGGGTTATGCAGCCCGGGTGAGTGAGCCCTGGAACTGAGCCCAAGCTTGTGCGGCGTCAGCCAGCATCTCCCTTCTTCCTTGTTGACACCAGCCACGGCTGCTCTGTGACAGCCCTGTGTCAACCTGCCTCCTCTGGACTTGTCCTGAAATGAGGACAGCAAGCCAGGGATAAGCTGGGCAGCAGGCCACCACACCGCAGGGGCTAGACGCCGCCTACTGTGGTCTTCCTGCATCCCTGGGCATCGCCTGCTCCAACCTGCGAGCCAGCCTAACCCAGTTATGGTGGTGGCGCATCCATGCCACGAGCAAATTGTTGCCTGGAGCACGGAACCAAGTGTGCCTAGGACCTGAGAATGGTTTCTGTGGGGTACTGCACAAAGCATTGTGTCCAGAGTGATCTGGTCCCTGCAGTGACCCTATGGACGCCAGCAGCTGCTCACTCTGTTTCCTTCCCCCATCCTATCATGTTTAGTCCATGGGGGTGGGGAGGAGGAGTACCCAGGAAGTGGACCTGCTCTAGCGGAGGCAGCTCAGACCCCCGAGATGAAGAGACCTTTAAACTAGAACGTGAGCCAGAGAGGGACGGCCCAGTTTCTGAAAAGCTGGCTGTGCAAGCCTGAGGACCTGAGTTCAGATCCCCAGCACCCATGGAACAAAGCCGGGGGTCACAATTTGTGCTTGGAACCCCAGCCCTGGGATGGAGGACAGGTGGATCCCTGGTGCACTCTGGCCAGTTGGTCCAGTCAAAATGGATTCAGTGAGAGACCCCGGCTCAGTAAAATCAAGTGGAATCACCTACTATAGGCAACACTAACTGGGTTATAAAAAAAATAAAAACCACAAAAGGACATGAGTTGGGGGGGAGACAGAGGGTATGTTAGGGTAGGGACAGTGAGGAGGGTTGAGGGATGCAGGATGGATATGACCAAAATGTATACGTGCAAGGAATTTTTGAAAAGAAAAAATAGAGAATGTTGAAGGTGACACCTGGCATTGACCTCTGACCACCATGTCCACACAAATACATGTGCATAGGCATCCACACATGTGCACTTGCACATGCATGCCCCCCCCCCCAAAAGCTAGAAAACTCACATTGACCCCCATCCTGGAGAGACTGCTGGATAGTTGCATGTTCCAAGACAACCCTAAACTTGGCCCTGTGACCACACCACGCTAGAACGGCTATGTGCCCAAAAAATTAATTTTAATAACGGACCCTGTAAATACCTGTGGCTCATTTCCACCGGGTCTTGTCCTGCGTGCGAACTTGCTAAACACACATGTGTTTAGCCTTTCAGGTATCTTGGGAGCATGGGGAAGTAGAGGAATGAAGGGAGAGATCTATAAAGCTGTCAGGATCTCTGTCGGGAGGTCAAGGGGCCTCAGCTATCAGTTAGGAAAAGGGGTGGGCAGCTCAGCCTGAGCTAGGGTTACGGGGAAAGGATTTTGATGGAGTGCCACACAGTGACTCAGCATTGAGAGAATTCTCCCTGGCTCCCCATCAAATGCCATGGCCTCGCTAGGTGGGACAGCCTGCACCGAGTACACTTGCTATGGAAACAAACCGTTATCAGAATATGTGGAAGTTCCCACAGGGCTGAACCCAAACACTGGTCTAAGGGCATTCAAACCCCATTTCCTGGCTCCACTCTGGCTCTGACCCCCAGACAGCAGGACTTGGTGTCTTTGTGTGCATGTGGGGTATGTGTGTGTGTGTGTGTGCGCGCGCGGGCGCGTGCATGCGTGTGCACATGAGCATTCTATACATGTGCTTGTGTGTGCACACGTGTGGCATATCTCTACCTGTTTGTACATGTGTATGTGGAGGCCAGAGGTCCCTATTGGGGCATCTTCCTCAGTATCTCTCCACCTCACATTTTGAGACAGGGTCTCTCACTGAACACGGAGCTTGCCGGTCAGTTAGATTGGCTGGCCAGTGAGCTCTAGGAATTCTCCTGTCTCTGCCTCCCCAGTACTGGGTTACAGGTGTGTACTCTATTGCCTGGCATTTTACTTGGGAGCTGGGGATTTGAACTCAGCTTCTCATGCTTGTGCAGCAAGCATTTTACTGATGGAGTCATCTCCCCAGAGCTGGTGACAGTCTTTTGATTAAGGGACCTATAAAGACCAGGGATCACCAAACAGATTGCTTAGGTAGAGGGGAGGAAGGCATTGACAGAGACTATATTCTGACACCCTGTGCAGTGGATAGAAGGCCTTGTTCAGAAGTTTCTGGAAAGCATGGTTTTGAAGGGTCTGCTTCTTAAGGGCAGTGGGACTCAGTGTGGGTGAGCTGAGCCAAGCAAGGTGGGACATGTGAGTCAAGTGTACTCTGTGTGTGTGTGTGTGTGTGTGTGTGTGTGTGTGTGTTGCATACACTTGAGTGTACAGGTCACATGTTTGTGCCTGCAGAGGCCAGAGCAGGAGGCAGGGCATCAGGTGTCTTCCTCCGTCATTCTATGCCTTATGCCCTTGAAGCAGGGTCCCTCACTGATCCTGAAGTTTACCACATTGCCTAGGCTGGCTGGCCAGCAACCTCTTGAGATCTTCCTGTCTCCCGCCACAAATGTTGGGGTTATAGGCATGTACAGCCCTGCCTAGCTTTTTATGTAGGTGCTGGATTTGAACTCAGGTCCTCATACTTGCTCAGCAAGTGCTCCTACATACTGAGCCATCTTGCCAGCCCAGTCTCCTTTGTACTATAAGTTATCTCTAGAACATTACCCAAGTACTGCACTGCTGCATTAGGTATGGGTAATAAAAAGAATAGTCATACAGCATAGATGCAATTTTGTGAGTATTTTTGGTTTGTGTCCCAGTGAATCTATGGGTAGAGAGTCAAGGCATACAAGATGCAGACTGTACTACCCTGGAGGGGGCTGGGGATGAAAAGAGATGGCAATCCTGAAGTACTCAGTATAGCACTGGCAATGCTCAGTAAGTACCAGGCCTGGTTGCTGTGGTTACTGCCATTATTCCATAGACGAACCCACTTCATCCCCCCAGGAGATGATGAGCCCCTGTGATGAGGGGGAGGCTCAGCTCCATGCTAACTAGTCATCTGATGGAGATCACCAATGAGGACCGGGCCATCCTGGCCCCATCTACACACGGTTGGCTACCATGCTGTGGCCAGGAAACCCTGGACTCTAACGGCTGCACATCTATCTCCATGGAGGTGGTGTTAACCGCCACAGCTGATATTTTTATTTCGACATCACTAACAAGCCTGGGTCAGGGCTGACTAAGGGTCCCTGCTGTCACGATGGGTTGGAAACTGTGAGGCAGAGAGTCTGCTCTATCCCTCTGCTACCCAGGCCCACAGGGCAGCTGTCCCTCTGCCATTCAATAGAGCAGGCCCCAGCTCTCAGAGACTCCCCTGCAGACTAGGGAGTGTGGGTTCAGGAGGCTGGCCCCATCCTGCCTTGTAATTTGGAGCTCCCCAGAGGCCAATGTGCTGGTACTTGCTTGGAGATACAGAGAAGCTCCACAATGGATTCTGACATTTTGAAAGCAGCCAGGAAGCCCTGGGTCCCCAGGGAGAGGAAATGCCAGCTCCTGGTGAGGTGAGGGGTGGGGAGGGAGTCACAAGAAAGGCCACTGGAGTGACTACCTAATCTTTTCCACCAGCAGGAGGCTGGAGACAGGATGGGGTGCTGGGAGAGAGGGGCGGACCCCAGGGGAGAAGCCACTTTGGCCTGGAGTCTTCCCTACCTGTGCACTGTGGGTTGGATGAGTGAGTGATTGGACTCTGAAGGTGGACATCTGCCCCCAGACAATGTAAAGTTACTTCTCCATTAGGAGAGCAACTGGGGCACACGGGAGTCACAGACAATCAATGAGAGGGGGCGTTGAGAAGGGCTGGGTTCCACTCCTAAGGCTCTATAGAGCTTTTTGGCTTAACGGGACGCGGCTCCCACAAGCTCATGCTTTGAACAGTTAGACCCCAGCGGGTGGTGATGTTGAGAGGCCTGGAGCCTGGCTAGAGGAGGTGAGTCACCAGGTGATTGGCACTGAGGTCATAGTTGTGCCCCCACTTCCTGTTCTAGCTCTACTTCCTGATCTGCCAAGATATGAGCCAGCAGCCTCACCCTCCTAACACCGCGGCAGCCAAGATGGCTCCCCTCTATGCCTGTCCCATCATAACGGACTATACAATCCCTGAACTGTGTAAAGAAAATAACCTCTCCTAAAGCTGCCTGGGTCAGACACTGTCACGGTACAGGGAAAAGAACAGAGGGAGAAGGGACCAGCAGCAGGTCTCACGTTATTTATCTGTTGTAACATTTTACATATGATGATTATCATATACATATACAGAAGGGCCTTAGCATGGTGCCTCAGGTGGGGTGAGCCTGAGAGCTAACAGCAGAGATCCAGTAGAGAGCTTCGGAAATGCAAACCCACAGCTTGTCAGCCATCATCATTTGTTTTTACCAGAAAACTTTCTATCTCCTTTATGCTAGGCAAACTCCTACTTGGTCTTCAAAACTCGGATGCAGTGTTACCTCTTGGGGCAAACCTCCCGTGCTGTCTGAGGAGTCACATAAGTTCCCACAGCACCCTGTTTAGCACTAAAGCACACAGTGGATGTGCACTTGGCCACGAGGCTCTTGGGGACAGGGAAGGTGGAGTTTGCTTTTCTCTGCTTCTACTACCGGGCTATGCACATGGGTTTCGAGGAAGTACAGGAAGTAGCACATTCCGCCTTCCATCTCAGTCCAGAGGCAATTTGTGTTGCGGATGTGCAATACAAGGTCCACAGAAGTATCACCAAAGACTAGAAACGACAGGATCTCTGGCCCTCCTCACAGCTAACCAAGACTGCCAGCAAGAGAAACCACCACTATATAGAAAAGAACAGCTCAGCTTTCCCAGACTGGTTCAAGGCTGGCACCTGTGTGCCAGGCTCTCCAAATTTAAACTAACACGAACCCCCAAGGATGGTGGCACTCCTTTCTGGGCCAAGAGTGTAGCCTCATCATTTCTTAAAAAAAAAAAAAATAGTGCTGTGAGTTAGGAAGTTCTTTCTCATGTCCAGCCTGTATCCTCCTTGCTTCCTTCATATTCTGTGCCCCTTTGCCCAGTTCTGGGGAGGGAGAATACAGATAGCTGCTCCCCCTTCCTGGTCACCAGTCTCTTCCCTGACTTGGGAAGCAGACAGAGAGGTCCCTCTTTGCAGAGTGAACAGCGCTGTCTGTCTGAGGACGCTCACAAAAGTAGTCCATGAAAGTAGTATTGCAGAAAGCCACTGCTGGCCGAAATGCAGAGAATGCCTGGCTGTGGGATGCTCCATCCCAGCGGACACATCTGTAACACATCCCTCCACCTAAGGCTCGGGGAAACACCACCAAAGAGGAGCGGGAAGATTCCAAGAGCTGGAGGACCAGGGCACCTGCGTCTTCTAGACATGACGTGGAGGCTGCTCCCCCGACACCTCAACTGTGTGGCTCCCTAAACAAGACCTGCGCAGTGACAACACATGCCCACGTGGAGGGGGGAATCTCACAAGGCCCTGCCCCTATGTGAGGAGAGAGAGAGAGAGAGAGAGAGAGAGAGAGACAGACAGACAGACAGACACACACACACACACACTGACTAAAGAAGAAATCACAAGGTTGAGTGAGCGTGGGGAAAACAGGAGGAGTCGAGGGGGAAGAGGAGGGCAGGAAATGATAGAAACACAGCCCTCCTGTTTGAAAGTCTCCAAAAATAAAAAATAAAATAAAAAAAAATTGTTGGTGAAAGTACGAAAGAGAAAAGCAAAGTGCTTTGGGAAAGGAGGAGGCGGGCTTTAGCAGTGTCAGGTGAGATGGTCTTGAGCAGCCTCTGGGAAGGTGGGTGTAAGAGACAGTTCCACATCATACAGGACCAGTTCTTTATTGAGTTGCTCCACATGAAGGCCTTGGGGGCAGGGATGAACAGGACAGCCTCCTTATCTCTGGAGCTGGCAAAATGTACCCTAAACTTGGGTCTCAAGGCATGCCCTTGCTCACTCTCGTCTTGGGGATTGAACACAGAACCAAGGGAACACTGGGAAAAACACCCTATTACATCAGTTATAGCCATGGTGCTTGTTTTTCTTTTTCTGGGAAAGGGTCCCACTATGTAGCCCAGGCTACCCTTGAACTCTCAACCCACTACCTCAGCCTCTTGAGTGCTGAGGTGACAGACTGCCACCAGCATGGCCAGCTCCTTTCAGCTCTGTTTCTGAAGGCAATATGGAGCCTGGCTTTACAGTCGGTGGGTCTGGGAAGATCGTGTACATCAACGGTTTGGACTTTTCGGGCGTGGATTGTGCTGAGATTCTGATGTGAAGGGTGGAGTGGACCCAACCCCCTCACTGCTGGTCTCTGGGTCAGTCTTTCAGACAAAGCCACTTGGTCATCTTACTGGGTCCTCAGTGCTCAGCACCTCTCTCATCCCCTCTCACGCCACGCTGGCTGAGAAGCCATCCCCAAATCACTCCTGCTGTGTTCTCTGTACTGAGCTCCACCCCTCTAACTAGATGATCAAGGTGATTTTTTTTTTTAAATTGCCACTTTAAACAAGGTGAACAGCATGAAAGGAAGTGGCCACAGCCCTGCTCTTGCTCAGACTTTGCCAGGGACTTCCAGCTATTTCTAGAAAAGTCAAGAATGCTTCTGCTTCTTCCCCAGACTTCCCCCTTCAGCCAAACTCCAAGGCTGCCACCAACAGGGGCTTACAAACTCCAACGGCAAACCAGCAAAGCAGGCTGGCAATGTCAAAACACTGCATTTGGGTTTACATTAAGCACATAAGAATATTCCTCATTTCTTATCTTTCTTGACACATAGGAACGTCTTAGTCAATTTCTACCCTTCGTTTATAAAGACACGGCTGAGGCAGGAGGATGGCAAGGTGAAGAACTGCTCAGGATACCGAGTGAGTTAAAGGTCAGAGAGGGTAACTTAGTGAGGCCTCATCTAAAAAAAAATATATTTTAAAGAATGGGGAGGGGCTGGATGGCTCAGAAGCCAAGAGTAGGTAACACACTTGCAGAGGACCCATGCTCAATTCCCAACACCCGTGTTGGGAAGCTCTTCACTGTCTGTAGTTCCAGCTTTTGGGGATGTGAATCTCTGGCCTCTGCCTCCCAGCTGCAGAGATTACAGGTGTGCACCACTACACTGAAGTTTATAGTTTCTTTCTTTATTAAAAATGAAATTATGTGAACTGAAAACCTTCCCAAGACAAAGATGGACAGGAAATGGCACCTCCAGCCAGATCCAGGCTCGGTCACAGTTGGTCAGGTGTACAGTCCGTTGTCCTAAGAGATGAGTCTGATTTTTAATTTATTGTCATGGTTTCAGAGTTTTGCACAAAAATAGTGATGTTTGTTCTTTAAAAGCATACACTATCAAACCATATGTGAGCCTATCTTATTAGGGAGTGTCTTAGTCACTGTTCTGTTGCTGTGAAGAGACACCATTACCAAGGCAACTCTCATGAAAGAAAGGATTGAACTGGGGGCTTGCTTACCCCTTTAGAGGTTTAGTCCATTTTCGTCATGGCAGGGAGCATGAAGCCAGTGTGGTATGAGAGGGGATGAGGGGGGTACTGAGTACTGAGGACCCAGTAAGATGACCAAGTGGCTTTGTCTGAAAGACTAACCCAGAGACCAGCAGTGAGGGGGTTGGGTCCACTCTACCCCTCACATCAGAACTTCAGCACAATCCATGACCGAAAATTCCAAACCATTGGTCTACATGATCTTCTGACACATAGACCTTCCTTCAGACACTTTCTTCTGAACTCTGTAGATACCTGTGCTCATGTGCACAATGCCCACACACATATCCACACAACTAAGATAATAAAAATGAATCTTAGAAAAACTCCAAAGAATGAGGAGATAGCTAGCTCCACAGTAGAGCACCTGCCTAGCATGCATTAGGCTGTGGGTCATCCTAGAGCTCCCAAAATAAAACTAAACAACAACAGTAACAACAAAGGGATACAAAAAGATTTATCCCCTATCCTAAATGTAAAAATAAAGATAACAGCATTGGTGTGCTAATAAATGATAATGGGTACTTGGTCTTGCCAAGATGGTGGCAGTCATGGGTGGTAGGGATTGTCACAAAGTAGAGAGTCTCCATAAGGAGGTTGGCTTATGGAGACTGCTGTTATCCTGTGGTGGTTTGAATAAGAATGGCCTCCATAGGCTCATTTATCTGAGTACATAGTTGCCGGTGAGTGGAACTTTTAAAAGGATTAGGAGGATCTGGGGGCGGGGCCTTGTTGGAGGAAGTGTGTCACTGGAGGTGGGCTTTGAGGTTTCAAAGCCCATGCCAAGCCCAGAGTCTCTCTCTCTTCCTATGGATCAGGATGTAGCTCTCAGCTACTGTTCCAGTGCCTGCCTTCATGATGTATGCTCCCTGCCATGATGAAAATGGACTGAACCTCTAAAGGGGTAACCAAGCCCCCAGTTCAATCCTTTCTTTCATGAGAGTTGCCTTGGTAATGGTGTCTCTTCACAGCAACAGAACAGTGACTAAGACACTCCCTAATAAGATAGGCTCACATATGGTTAGACAGTGTATGTTTTAAAGAAGAAACATCACTATTTTTGTGCAAAACTCTGAAACCATGATAATAAATTAAAAATCAGACTCTTCTCTTAGGACAATGGACTGTACACCTGACCAACTGTGGCTGAGCCTGGATCTGGCTGGAGGTGCCACTTCTTGTCCGTCTTTGTCTTGGGAAGGTTATCAGTTCACATAGTTTCATTTTTAATAAAGAAAGGAACTATAAACCAGTGTAGTGGTGCACACCTGTAATCTCTGCAGTTGGGAGGCAGAGGCCAGAGATTCACAAGTTCAAGGACAGCCTGGGTTATACTTTAAAAAAGCCAAGGGCTGGTGATATAGCTCAGTATACAGTGCTTTGTACTTGCATAGCCCCGGGTTCCATTCTCAGGACCTCCCTCTCCTACAACAAAAAGAAATTATGAAGGAGTTTTTAAAGACCACAGTAGTTTGTTTTCTTGTCCATGAACAGGAGTCACCAGTGTTCCAGTAAGGCCTTGGTTTGTTTGTTTTGCTAGGGTGGACCCAGGGCTTCCTGCTTGTTAAGCACACTCTCAGCCACTGAGCCCATCCCAGCTCCAATGTGGCCCTGATGTTTGAGAACTGTTTAATGCTGTTCATCCACAAATATTCCTGGGTGTCACCGGCGGCAGGAGAGTCAGCCAGTGGGATCGTGGAATTCCCCACGCCCCTTCTTCCTCCTTAGCCATCAGCAGCCACTTCTGCTGAGGCTCCGGCTTGGCTCATCCGCCTCTGAAGCCCTGCAGAAAGGCTTGGCGTCCTGGCTCAGAGGGACTGAAAGTCTCCATTTGTGTGTAGGTGCCGAGAAAAGGGGGGTACCAGCCCCCTCTTTCAGACCTCCCATGAGTCACCCCACTCTTGCCGCTGTGGGGTAAGGATGATTGGTAGGAGACATGGGCTCTTTCCAAGGGTCACCCTGGCCTGGCCCGTCAGCTGCCTGGGCAAGAGAGAAGTGGCTGCTGGTCTGCGGCCAAGCTGAGGCACTCTTAGAAAGGGATGGTGACTCAGCTGTCAGCACACATCTCAGCAGATTGGCAAGGACTGAAATACTTGGGAACAGATGGAGCTGGCGAGGCTGTGGGCAAACAGCCCCCCCCCACCCTGCTCCCGCCACTTATCTGGTAAGATGGGTACTGCCACAGGGTTGTAAATGTAAATGACTTTTGACTCAACCTTAACACTTCTAGGAATTTTTTTTTCTCTCCTAAGTCCGCTCACGTGCCAAATGAGGTATCTATACAATGCCACAGGGGATGGAGCTGCTGTCACAAGCCAGAGAATGGCCATAGCCCAAGTGTCCCGTATGAGGACTTATTCAATAGAGGACGGCATAGCCTCACACTGGAATATTATACACTTGTGAAAAAGAACCAGACCTTCTGTACTGGCTACTTTTATGTCAACTTGACACAGGCTAAAGCTGTTGGAGACGAGGGAAGTTCAATTAAGTAAATGCTTTAATAAGATTGGGTTTAGGTGAGTCTATTGGGCATTTTCTTAATCAGTGATTGACATGGGAGGGCCCAGCCCATTGTGGGTGGTGCCACCCCTTGGCTGGTGGTTATGGGTTCCATAAGAAAGCAGACTGAGCAAACCATGAGGAGCAAGCCAGTAAGCAACACCCCTCCATGGCCTCTGCATCAGCTCCTGCCTCCAGGTTCCTGCCCTGCTTGAGTTCCTGTCCTGGCTTCCTTTAGTGATGGATTATTACCTAGAAAATGTAAAGTTAAATCAACTCTTTCCTCTCCAAGCAGCTTTTGGTCCTGGTGTTTGTCATCACACCAATAGAAACCCTAATTAAGACACCTCCCCCCTTTTACCTTCTCACGAGGGCTTATCTCCTAGACCTGTTAATACACGGAAAAGCAAAGCCAAGTGCAGACACAATTTCATACAACGACATGAAAATAACACACATGTCATTTGTCTGTTTATACATGAGATGTTAGAACACACAAAAAACAACCAATACTGTTGGTCTCTGAGGTTGGCATTAAGGAGAAAAAAGGTATTAGCGAGAATATTTGGTGGCTTTAGATTTTTTTATATTTTCATACGTATCTTTAGGTTTATACATTTATAAAAATAGTCAGAGTTTTATATTTTCCACATCTTTAGAACACGGACCACAAGTGCCCTTCCTGGTAGCAACGGAAATGTAAGATGTGGAAAAATGGCAAGTTCCCAAACACTGCCAAACACCACACATCCAGAATTGGAGCCGGGCCTTGAACCCCAGCCCCAGCCCTCTTGGCTTAGCCTCCAGGCCAATGGCTCTGGGATCCCATGCTCCCCTCCCCTCTCTCACCCCCACCTGCAAGGAGTTGTGGGAACCCAGGACGCTGCCAGTGCGGTCCACTTACCTGCTCCTTCTCTGAATATGGATTGTTGAGGACCACGGGGACGTTGCCCTTCCCCCACAGGTCATTGAAGACGCGGTCATTGTCACCGCCCAGGGGCAGGGCTTTGGGCGGCTTGCCATCCAGGTCCCTGAAAGGCAAGGGCAGGGGAGGGGAGGGTGAGGAAGAGTGACAGCAGGGTGGTGGCCTTGATCTGGGAGCCCCGAGTCTGTAGAGAACCCCGGCTCACTTGTAGGTCTCTCTGCGTAGCCTGTGGGGCCCACACATCTTCATCAGGGACACTGCCCCCCACCCCTACCCCCACCCCAGTGCCACAGGGAAGGCAGTTCCGGGCTGGCATGCAATGTCTGTGGCTTCAGCATGGCTGCCACATAGACATCACTCAGCCCTCCTCCCACTTCCCGGGTCAGAGAATCTGGCATCTCCCAGGTCTGTCAGCATCACCGCCATCAGGCATGTTCTGGACACCCTACCCACCCAGAACAGCTCGTGATGAGAGAGGCAGGGCAAGGGATGGGTGGGAGTCCTGCAGGCCGGACCCAAGACTCTTCATTCTGATCTTGACCAAGGCTTTGGGCATCTTTAACAAGAAATCACCAGCACAGGGGACAGAGCAATGAAAATAATACCACTCAGCATGGCGTCTAGAGTTAATTAGCATTCACCACATGTCAGGCACTATACGTGTGGTTCATGAGTGTGTGTGTGTGTGTGTGTGTGTGTGTGTGTGTGTGCGCGTGTGCGCAGGAGTATGTGGAGGCCCGAGGTGAGCCTCAGGTGTTATTCCTCAGGAGCCATCCAGCTTGCCTTATGAGTCTCTCACAAGTATAGAGACCATGGATTTGATGGGACCGCAGAAGAGGAAACCCCATCCATTCCCCTGCCACTGCATCTCCAGTGCTCAGGAGCCTTCCTTCATGTGGATTCTGGGGACCAAACCCAGGTCCTCATATTTGCAAGGCAAACCCTCTACCAGCTGAATGGTCATCTTGCCCCTATGTGTGTGTTTGACTCATCTAACCCCTGAGATGGTCCATGGGGTGGGAGTAAGGATTAGCTGCCGCCATCACACATTCACAGATGGTGCAGATGAGAGACAGAAGTGGGGGGGGGGCTGTGGAGGTTAGAGCTGCTCTCAATGCCAGAGTCTAGGATGAGATGGAAGACAAGCCTCTGGCCATGCTGGTGGGGAATTATCTTGGCTGGGTCAACTCATATGGAAAGACCCATCGTGACTGAGGGCAGGACTGTTCCCAGGGATTATGGACTATAAAAAAAACTAAAGAGTGAACTGAGGCCCAGCATTCATCACTCAATGCTCCTGACAGAGCACACGCTGTGACCAGCTGCCTCAAGCTCCTGCTGCCTATGATGGGCCGCAACCTAGAACTGTGAGCTACAGACCCCCACGCCTTAAGTTGATCCTGTCGCATTATTTTTATCATGGCGATGGGCGAATAACTCATCCAGGGGCCAAGGTCCCAGATGGTCAGTGGTAAAGCCAAAGCTTCCGGCTCACTGCTTGCATTTACTCTGAAGTAGAGGCTCCTAGGACTGTCTTTATTCACCACCACCGTCACCACCATCACCACCCTCAGAAACAAATCTCTGGCTTTCCTTTCTCATCAGCAGTACCTCTAACACCAGTGATACCCTCACTGTCACAATCATGAGCCTTGTCATACTGTCACCATCATTTTCACCATCACTATACCATGACCACCATCACCACCACGGTCGCACATCATCGCCAACATCAACATCATTACCATCCTCAACATAACCATCCTTGCTATAACCATCACCATCACCACATCATCATCATCATTATCATCACCATCAGTGCTATCTAAACCATCACCATCACTAGCATTTCACCATCACCATGCTCATGACCATCATCATTACCATCATCACATCACCATCACTGGTACCCAAACCATCACATCACTATCATCTTCATCATCACCATGATCAGCATCACTATCATGACCACTATCATCACCATCCTCATTGTGCGGTGGCTTGAAAGAAAATGGCCCCCAAAAGGAGTGGCACTATTAGGAGGTGAGGCCTTGTTGGAGGAGGTGTGGCCTTGTTGGAGGAGGTGTAACACTGTGGGGATGGGCTTTGAGGTCTCCTGTGCTCAAGCTATGCCCAGTGTCACAGTTCACTTCCTGTTGCCTGTGGACCAAGATGTAGAACTCTCAGCTCCTCCAGCACCGTGTCTGCCTGCATGCCACCATGTTTCCCGCCATGATGATAATAGACTAAACCTCTGAACTGTAAGCCCCCCAAATTAAAAGCTTTCCTTTATAAGAGTTGCTGTGGTCATGGCGTCTCTGCACAGCAACAGAAACCCTAAGACACTCATCATCACCATCATTGCTACCCAAGCCATCAGTATCATCATCTTGACTATCATCATCATCACCGTCATTGCTACTCTAACCATCAACACTACGATCACCATTACCATCACCATTTCCTCGCCTTCTTCACCATGACGACCACCACCACCTTCGTTCTCACCACTACTAGCATCACAATAAAAATCATATGAGAAAACTGAGGTCCAGATACAGAAAGTCATTAGCTCACATCACACAGTCCTCAACCTCAGGCTTGTGCCTGACTCCAGAACGTGATCGCTTGCATGGGAAGCCCTGTTGGCTTCCTGCCCTTTCTTCTGATCGGCCCAGGCCAAGGCTATGCCAGCAAGGTCCTATAAGGTAGCCAGCCTCAGAGATGAGGACTGGACCACACTACCCAGATGCCTATGTCACCTCGGTCCTTTCCTGTGGGGGCTGCTCTCCTGTTCCCTTCTGTCTATTGACCTTGCATCCAACTGCAGATGTACCTTATTGTCACATCCCATCCCCAACTTCAAGCCACTCAGCTACTTTGTGTCCCCTGTGGGTATTGGTTGTGGGTACAGGGACTGTCTCTTATCTAACTCTCTGTGTTAACCTTCTCAGCTTTGGGGACTCCCCTGCCTAGGTCTGTGTGGATTGTCATTTGGGGTGAATCAGGAGCTGGGAGGCTGGTTCTGGGTGCAGGGCCCTGAGTGGTTCCCCTTCGTACTGCTCCGATGGGGCCAGCCCACCCCTCTTGGCTGGGTTTCTCCTGGCCCCTCTGGCCCATGGCTCAGCCACTTCTGTTCTTCTGCTGGGTGAGGATTACATCATCAGAGAGAACATTCTGTCTCACCCTCTTTAAAATGTCACCAAAGCGTCCCTAGAGTGGTTCTCGATGGCCAGCATTTCCCAAGTCAACGGATTACCTGTGCAGCAATTAACTAGGGAACGGGCTGTAGAGAGCCGCTTCAAATGTCACTCAGCTCCATTTCAGCTCTGTTGTTCCTGAGCTGACAGCGTCACGTGACCACAAATGGGGGCCTCAGCAGACAAGGGAAGAGGTTAATGCATTTGGGGACGTCTGTAATGTACCAGGTACTTGTACACAGTTATTTCAGCTCATTTCAACAGCCATTCGCTGCTCTTGGTTTCAGACGAGAGAGCAGAGCCCAGAGAGGCAATGTGTGTTCCCTAGAGGCCCACAGCTTGAAGCCGAGGTATAAGACGAAGTCTGATGGCTGGCTGTTAGCTCACATCCCTTCTGAGATTACAAAAAGGGTGGGGCGGGGGGAGGAAAGACAAGTCAAGATACTTAGATTCTCAGCTACAGGTGACAGAGCAAGAGCCCCAGCATTTGTGAGGTCCATCACCTAGGCAACTGAGGTGGATCCTCTTGTGGCCTTGCAGGAAGGAACTCACAAGTTAACATCTATTTTTTTGTGTTTTTCCTCCCTTCCTTTCTCCTTCTCCTCCTCCTCCTCCCCCTCCTTCTTCCTTCTTCTTCCTCCTCCTCCTCTTCTCCTTTTCTTTCTTCTTCTGTTATGAACAACTTTGTTCAAAGAATGCACTTGAATGGGTTGTCTAACACATGCTGATTTTAGAATCATGTATGATGAGCAGGAGAAGGACATTTTTAGTATGGAGCCCAGGGAATGTCAGAGCTGAGCTATCTGATCTCCATGCACTCAGGACAAATTTGGGAGTAGACCCCCTGACCCACAACCTGTAGGAGAGGGGCTGTGAAGAGCCTGATACCACAGGGGTTCATCTGCATGATGAGGGCTCCTGAAGCATCCCATGGGGTCTGCTCACAATGGCACCCATGTAGCATCCACAGTGGGGACTGGGCAAACCAGGTTTGACCCTTGGCTTTGCTTATTAAGCCAGGTGAATCTGGACATGGAACCAGCCCCAGTGTGTCCATTGTCACATGAGGGCTAATGACAGCGTGGGTAATGATGGAGCGAGAGAACCCTCCTGGCACAGGGCTGGGGGAACCTGCTAGCGACTCTCCGACACTCTCCATCCTCACAGCCTCATTAGATGGGACAGAGAGACTTCTAGACCTTCAGGGTCTTTGTCACTGTTCAGGCTATAGTCAGCCATGATGGACATGCTTTCTGCCTGTACCATCAGGTATGGTCACTAGTCACACATGGCCACTAGACACTTCCGAAGTACAGGTCTGCAGTAAATGTGGTTAGATCCCCATAATTCCCAACCCCGGTCTCCACTCTCCCCTCCTCTGTGTGCCCCTTTGCCCATCCCCAGCCAAGTGCTGCCTCTGCTCACCCTTCAGAGCACATAGGACACCCACCTCTGCTGGGTACTGCGTGAGGTCATGTGTGTACAATGCCCGGCACACATTCAGCACCAACAAGACACTAACTACAATGACGTTCCTTAACAGCAAAGGAAGCTGCAGCTCAGAGAGATTGGGTCACTTGTCCAAGGTCACGTACCCAGTGAGAGAAGTTTGCAAAGCTGTTTTTTTTTTTCCTCTTATACCTGGGCATCCTGGGGCATGGGGGTTACACAGCAGATCCCGGAGGTGCATCTGGCTAAACCACATACTCATGAAGAGTTGTTAACCCATTTTTTTAAAAAAATAGATTAAATTAAAAAAAAATATTTGAGTGTATGTGTGTGTGTGTGTGTGTGTGTGAGAGAGAGAGAGAGAGAGAGAGAGAGAGAGAGAGAGAGAGAGAGAATGAATGAATGAATCACAGCATGTGTGTGGAGGTCAGAGGAAAACTTACAGGAGTCTATTCTCCCATAGCCTGGGGATCAAACTCAGGTCAACAAGGCAGCAAGCATCTTTACCCACACTGCTATTTTGCCGGGCCTAGAACTTTAAATTAGGTGCTAGACATTCCTCGTCAATGAAGTGAGAGCATTGACTCCATCCACTGAGTAAATGCAGGTTTGGTGATGGTTTTTTATTATTTCCCCTGGGGGTGGGGGTGGGGATACTAGGAGCCCACTGAAGTAGGTTGTCTCTTGACTTCTGGCAAGGGCAGATGGATGACTTTATTTGGTCATCACTCATGGGTCCAGGGCCTGCCTGCCCAGCTGCTTCAAATTGCCTTGATGTAGTTGGAACTGTCTGGGCCTCAACTATGGAGGTGTGGAGCCAGGGACCTCCTCGTAGTGGGCTCGGTCCCAGGCCTTGAGGGTTGGTGAGCTTCCTGTCTCACCCGGTGGCACACCTCATGATGTGACAAAGATATCCGTGGACACTGTGCTGAGATGTGCCCTAACCACGCTCCATGTCAGTATCCTGAACCTGGCGGTCTTCAGCACAGGGCATTTGGGAATCTCTCACAGAACACACAGCTACCCTAGTCTGACTCCTCAGAAAGCTCAAATGGCTGACCACCGGCCAAGCCTGGGGACCTGGCAAGGAACAGGTGTGTCAGGCCTGTGTGCCAGGCTCCGGGAAGGTAGAGGCGGTTACCAGACGATGGGGCTATTGCGGAGCAGCTGGCCTTGGCAGAAAGCCTGCCCCAGCTTTCCATGGATGTGTTGGCTAACTCGTTCCCATCCTCCTTGCCCTGCGCTAGCTTTTCATTGCTACCCCGACCTGGTCTCAGACGCTGGGGGCTGAGTTAATACAAAGACCCCATGTTTATGGAGGTGGGATGTGGCAGCCTTGGCCAAGCTTTCACCTTGGCTTCAGCAGGGTGCTGTTACCCTGATGGGGAAGTCTCGTTAAATAAATTCAGAGGTTTTTCTATTTTGAGACAGGCCCAGGCTGGCTTTAAACTGTGTAGTCAAGGATGACCTTGAACTTCTGAGCCTCCTGCTTTACCCCCTGAGTGATAGGATTACAGTATAGGTCATCACACCTGGTTTACGAGATATGGGGCTGAAGCAAGGACTCTGCGCATGCTAGGAAAATACTCTACACCCTCAGTCATTCTCTTTATTTTTTCAGACAGCCTTACTATGTTGTCCAGGCTGGCTTCAAACATGCCACCCTTGGGCCTCAGCTCTCCTAGGTCTTGAGATTACAGGGTAGGCTGTAAAGTTTGCTTTAAAGACCAGGAATCCTACAGAGGATGCTGAAGATGGGAAAGAGGTGGGACGCTGAGGCTCAGTCATCACCATGACTCTAATTACTGATACCCTCAAGATGGGTAGGACCCTTAAGCCTAAACCTGCAAGAGTAGGTAAGTAAAGAAATTGGGGGTAATAGGCTGGGTTTGGATGTCGGAGGACAGGAGAGTTCCTATGTGTTGACGCAACATCCATCCTGTCCCACTTGGACGTGGAGTGTGTGAACAGCCAACCTTACTGGATACACAGCACAGGTGCTCTCAGGATCCTTAGGGGCTATGTTTCTGAAGAACAGTGATGTCTGGGAGGTGGCTCAGTGAGTAAAATACCTTCGTGCAAGCCTGAGGACATTAGTGCAAATGTGAGGACCTTAGTGCAAGCCTGAGGACCTTCGTGCAAGTCTGAGGACCTTAGTGCAAGCCTGAGGACTTTAGTGTAAGTGTGACGACCTGAGTTTGATCCTCAGTGCTCACATAGAAAGCTCCTCCCACTGTTTACCCTGCATCCCTTGGAGTCTTCCTTTACCTTTTTGAACCCTTCATGCTGGTCCCTGCCTCAGGATCCCTGTTCCCACCCTACCTTCTTGTCAGGCTGCCCTCATCCCCAGCTTTCACATGACTGGCACCTCTGTCTTCCCCTACCTAACATTCTCCTCACTCCTGAGCAACTTCCCCCCAAATCTCTGGCCTATTTCCTCCCTGGCATGAGTCACTGTGAGAGATGACGGCAAACGTCTATTTGTCTATTCTTCACGTCTCTGATGTGACTCGGGGAGGGGAGAGCTCCCTCAGCAAGTCTCCAGCTCCGAGAGCAGAACCAGGGGCAAGACTGTGTTTGCTCAAAACTTCACTGGGTGGAAGGCGGCGAGAAGCCCGCTGGGGACAGGTCAGTTTTGGGGAGGTAGACACATGAGTGAGTTCTTCCACAGCTCATTCAGGATGAAGGACCGAGCGTCCAAGTGACAAGACAGAAAGGGGACAAGTCAGGGAAGGACAGATTGGGGAAGACATGTGTGTCTGATGAGGGGAAGAAGGGAAGTCGCTCTGGGTTGTGGCGGGGAAGTTTGTGGGAGAGCTTTTGCAGTCCCATTCAGAGCTCTGTGTGCAACGTGCACCAACCCAGGCAGCCTGGAGCCAGTCCAGTTGAGGGTCACTCTGAGGTCACACATGCTCACACACATGTGCACACGCAGGTAGGTGTAAGCATGAGGACCTGCATGCAAGCGTGAGGACCTTCATGCATGTACATGTGTGTGTGAGCATGTGTGTGCACATGTGTGTGTGAAGGTCACTGGGAACTCTCCAGTTAAGCAGGACCGGCTGATCACTTTCCCCACTAAGCATCTCCTCTGCCCCCTCTTGGGCACCTTGGTAAGCAAACACTAACGAACTACATAAAAACAGGCCAGTCACCTTGCCCTGCTACAGGAAAAACGGACCCGGGATCCTGGCTCTTCCATGATGATGGCTGAAAGGTTGGGAAAACCACAGAACCCATCAGAGAGGCTCTTCCGTAACTCAAGAGGCCCTCCTTCTCATCTTGAAGGATGACAAACCTTGGTCATCTTGCCCTACATTATTTACCCCAAGCCAGAGCAACTTCAAGGTCTCAGTTTCCCTTCCAGACTCAGATGAAATATTCTGACGGCTTCAGACACCCAGTGTCCGGTAGCCAAATGCACTGTGGGCAACAAGGCCATCTATCTATGAGGCCACAGAGGTCAAGAGCACAGCCTCGGGCCTGAGTCTGGTTTGGTGGTTTGCTAGCTGTGTGGCCCAGGATCAACGACAGAACCTCTTTGAACCCTGCTTAATTCATCATGGAAATGGGACACTTTTAAGAAGGAAATGGGATTGACAGATGTTAGTATGGGGCCAGCCTCCCTGGGAGTGGTCATCAGAGATGGGCATACGACACAATCCTCCAACCCAGGCTTGCCACAGAGTGGGTGCCCTGCATATTGCTCCCCCCGGGCTCCCCCCCAGCTGTTTCTTTTGTCCTTTAACTCCAGACACTTATTGAGAGGCTTGTAGGTTACACGCAGGGCTGTGTGACCCTGGCTAGGTGGCTTTGGCTCTCCGATCCTCAGTTTGCTCACTTAGAAAACCGGGGCTGAAGCCGTGTGTCCTACTTCTCCGGCAACATTTACATGACCTCTGAAGGGGTATGTAGGGACTGACCGAGGGCCTTGCAAAAGTGAATGGGGGGGGCAGGTTTTCTGATCATAGGGCCGGGATGACCGGCTGTTCCAGATGGATGCTGGCCCAGGGACCTTGGCCTCCTTAGAACCCTGCCTCAGGGCAGCAAGCTGAGCAACCTTGATATCCCCTGACGCTTTTTAAAGTGACCGCTCTCAAATACAGAAGGCACCAGAAGTCTGTGTTTGCAGTCTCCTGGGACCACTTGGCTCCCGGGGGGAGGGGATTTGGCTGTCATTCATAGGAGTGACATATCACCTTTGGTCCCCACTCAGCCCAGTGATGGAGCAGAAAGCTAAGTCCACTCAAAGCAGGAATGAAGGGCAGCAGAACCAAGACAGGGAACACCCTGTACTAGCAAGGGGCTGATGCTCCGGGGAGCCTTAGGAGTCACTGGCTGATGAGTGTACCCTGGATGCGGGATCTGGGTGCAGTACCAAGTGGCTCAGTGTGGTAACCATTCATCCAGCCTCCAAGTTGCCAGTGACAATCCTCAGCCCCAAACGACATCTGGTCAGGGAGGTCAACGGGGAGGATAAGATATTCCCCATAGCTGTGCGCACCAAGGGTCCCTGATGGTCTCAGGGACGCCAGTGTGAGACTGACCCCAAGGACAATGTGATACGGACTCTGGCGTTTGGACTTCAGCCCCCAGGAGGCGGTGTGGCCGTGGGTTGGGGGGCATTCTGGGCTATTGCTCTCTGCGTTCAGGGGTGTTCCTTACATTGTAGAGGTGGTACCATGTGGGGACAGAGGGACATACCATGCCAAGGATAAGTTCCGCCTAAGGAGCCAGGCCCCCAATAAGCACGGGAACTTCCATGTAGACGGAAAGCAGGCAGAAGTTCCTGATCTCTGCCGTACGATACCGATGGCTTTGATGTATGTGAGTCCATAGAAACTGGGAGTTACCAAGCGAAGCCAGGCTGACCTGCTGTCTCATTGAAAAGCGCTCATTTCAGAAAATTGTATCACAAACCCTGACACCACTGTGGCCCTTGAGATACCAAGATGACAGACACATCTATATCCTTCTGTATCGGATGCTCCTGTGTGTGTAACAGTTCTGGGTCCAGGCACACACCTTTGGCCTGCCGACTGAGGTCCCTCACGTGCACCAACACTGTCGATGGCTGGCTCTCTCTTTAGGAGATTGACATTGTCCTTTGTATCACAGTTAGGACATGAAGTGTCTGAAAATGTCGAGTAGGGGCGGGATCCATCAACCCTATGCTAGCTTCCGGCTAGTATGGTCGGCTTGGGTACGACATGAGCATAAGCCGCCAAGCTAGGGGAACGGGTGTCATTAAGAAATGTCACCCGTTCCCTAGAACCTGTTCCTCGGAGTGGCTTCCCAGGGCTCTGAGCCTTCCTGGGCGGCTTTCTCTTAAACCTCAGCTTATCGATGACTTTTGGCTAAGCCTCTCGGCATGTGCAAGGTAGATCTGAGCAGCTAGAGGGAGGCAGGAGAGAAATTGTACGGAGCCACCTCCAAGTCAGAAAATGGGTCCAGGGGCAGTGTGCTATGTCACACTGGCTGTGCCTCCTTGGAGAAAGAAAGGCAGGTGATGGTTTCTATGGAATGGAATTTTGTTTACAGTCCTCTTTTTGATCCATAACTACCCCAGCACCCCATGTTCTGGAAGGCAGCCATGCTCATCATTTACAACACTAGTATTATACCAAAAACTCTATATTCTAGGTGGCACCTTTGTGTCCCTTCAGTTATCACCTGAGGGACAGGGTCAAATTAACCACATGACGGGCGGGGAGTACCCAGCACTCACTGTGGGTCTTCCGGGGGAGGACCCACATCATATGGGGTTTGGGAATGCAGGTCTGCCTGAAATAGAACCCAAGACTATGGGGTCCTTCTACCCATAGTCTCTGGCCCAGCTGCAAATCCAAGTCAAATGTATGAAACATGGATACATCCGATGGTCAGCAGCCATTGGCCAGGGACTCCACCACACCGGCTAAGACAGAGTCTCATGGAAAACTCTCTGAACTTGTCTTCTTCTGAGGACTAGGGTTAGTTGACTAGGACCAGCTTGTGTGATGCGCACAACAGAGACAACTCCGGAGTCCGGGCTCACCGCACGGCTTCAGTGAGTGTCGCAGATGCGTGCAGGGTTTGAATTCTGAGTGGCCCCATCCCCATCTTGGCAGCATGGAGCAGGGCTACTGGGTTTGATGGCGGACGAGGCATAGGGAATTCCCTAATTGCAGGACACACAACCCCCTGACTGCCAGGGCCAGCTGTTCTTTCCTCCCTCAGATGGAGCTGGCAACGCCCACAGTTCTGCCGGATTCCTTTCACCAGAGACTCCCAAAGCAGTGGTTTGGTGAACAAGAGGGGTCATTCCTAGTACTTTAGGGTCTACCCCCAGGGTCCAAGACTGGAAGACTGTGGTTTAGGGCATTGGACTAATTCTGCGGTCTTTCCCTCTCCTCGAAAGCCTCCCTTGTCCTTAGCTGGCTATGGAGAAGAGAAAGTGGTGTGGGTTTGAGAGGTCAGCTCTCCTTCCCAGAATCAGGACATGAGCTATCTGCCCAGTGAGCTGTGTTCACGTGCCTCTCAATCCCTGGTCAGTATCAACAAAGCCATTTCCACCTCTCTCAACCCCACCCTTGACACATCCTTCCCACATCCCACCTTATGGGACTTCGGGAGCGTTCACGGGACAAACACGTGAAGACACAATTCCCCCGGACCACGGTTATTAATGACTCCGGGTTTCCCGGCGAGAGCCGCGTCTTCAAATGGATGTCTGCTCACCTCGCATGACTAGGATTTCCAGGGGGAGATGAAGGGTGGCCCAGCCACGTGGGTGGGCAGGCTGGCTCCTGGGTTGCCAGGTGGAGCCTCCACATGCACACCTCCACACAAGCACACACTTCGTGTAGCTTACCTGTCCACCTGGACTCCTGTGTCTTTCATCTCTGCTTTGGCTGGTCCCCCTCTGCTGACTGCTTTGCCTCCGCTATTGAGGAGGCTCAGCACGGGCTCTATCTCTTTGAGCAGTTCATCATGGTCTCCACTGTCCTGGAGACTGGCCTTGGTACTTTTCATTGTAGGGTCAATGGCCAGACCATTAGCCTGGGAGACTGAGCCAGCTTCCTGTCCATTGCCTTGGGCATGCTGAGGCCCATTACCCGGACCTGCGACCCTGCCCACTGCTAATGGCTGGTCTTTGCTGGCTGACGGTTGGTGGGACAGATCGACGGCTTTGGTGGGGGGACCCAGGGGCTGGGTCACCCGGATGGTCTTGGGGGTTCCATCCCCCGTGAAGGTGGTCTCCAGGTGTGTAGTGAAGCCCTCAGGGCCCCTCAGGATGAGGACCACGTGGGTCTCAGAGGCAATGCCTCTGAGTACCTCCAGGGCGCTGTCATAGCTGAGGTCCACCAGGGGCCGGCCATTGACGGCGAGAATGATGTCTCCGGCTTGAATAAGGCCGCTCTGCTCCGCGGCACCTCCTCGAATCAGATCTGAGATGATCACGGGGGGCTTGCTGACCCGTTCCTTCACCAGGAAGCCCAGACCCCCGACTTTGCGTTTGAAGAGACGGACAGAAATGACATTGGGTTGGATCTGCTGAACCCCAAATGTGTGTTCTTCCATGGTGTCTGTGTCCTTTGGAAGACCTCCAGGCTAAGATGACTCTTGCAGGAGACCTGAGCTACTCCGGAAAAAAAGAGCTGGTTACAGAATTTCAGTCGCCTCTGTCTTTGACGTCAACTTGGCGTCACCGGCTCATTGCCATTCAGCCTTGGGTGGCATGATTTCATGTGTCCCCACCTCCTTCCTTGTTCTCTAAGGAATGTCGACCAGGCAGACGTCAGGAGCGGTGAAGGGCTGTGTCCCCAAGCAACAGGTCAGGAGGACTGGAGGCTTGCTGCGTCTTATGACCGTGTCTAAAGTGACACACAAGCATGGGGACTAGTCTCTGGGCATCTTGGTCACCAGCTTGTCAACTGCAGATGTGATGTAGGGGTTCCTGGATCTGATGAGTAGAAAGAAGAGAGCGGATGAGGAGAGAGAGGGAGAGAGTGGAGCAGAGCACCCCATACCTCAGAACTAGGATGGAAAACACTGAGTCACGGATGCCTGGGGTGCTGAAGCTGGCCTTCCTCGAGTGGACACCCACCTTCGCCAGTTAGCAGTGGCTATCTAGCTTTATCCTTGCCATCAAAGCCCTCAGGGACCAGACAGCCTCCCTGGGTACACCTCAGCCAAGACGGCCAGGCAACCCTAGAGACCCAAGGGTAAGAATTATCAACATTTTATCTTTCCCAGCATGGGAGCCATGGCTCTGACTTGTCACACTGTCCTTGGTGCCCTGGGTTTTGCAAACAGTTCCCATTCACAGCTCAGAAGCTCCCCCGGCATCAATCTTTGGGCTCCCCACTCTGGAACCTCCCCACCAACCTCCATCTCCACCATCACCAAGAACAAAACCCACTGGATAGATACAGAGGCTGCATTGAGTGGTACCATGGACAGAGGATTCCAACTAACCTCTCCCCACCACCCCCCCCCAAGCTGGTTCACTCATTTTTATCTCATTTCAATTTCAAAAATAGACACTTTGCCATGTTACGAAGACTTCTAACACAAAGAGCTAGGTCCACACAAAGCTCTGGAGTACATTTGTTCCCTCACATACCACATGAAAAACCCCAGTGAGGGAATATGAGGAAGACAGACTGTGACCCTCTGGGTTTAGTAATGGCACATAACACGCCCAATCAATATCCACTGATGGGAGACTAACATGGGAGTTTCTGAATGCATCTATTCTCAACAGTTATTCTTCCTCCTTTGATGTCCACAGAAACCCATCCCTAGACCTGGAGCCCCAACTTGAAAGAAGTCTCAGTGCCTGGTCCAAGGTCACATAGAGTGGGTCGGCAGAGGGACAGACCAGCTTCCCTTTCAAGCCTGAACTTCGAAACTTACCCGCTAATTACTTCCGAGGCATATTTTCACAGCTTCATATTTAAATTCTCTAAGATGCTGTCCATTTTCAAAGCATCAGTTGTCCCAGGGTAGGGACTTGGGGTGATGTTTACAGTGTCAAAGGCCAGCAAGGGCCAAGCTGGAGCGTGGTGGTAGCTCAGATCAGGCAAGTGCAAATGAGCTATGTGTACAGGAAGCTGTGGGCTGTGACAGGTGATCTGGTAGTGGTGGGCTGGGTGGGGATGAGGGGAGGACAAGCCAATCCTTGCATCTATCTCTCTCCTCCCCTCCAAGCCCCGGTTCTACAGGTATTCCTAGACTCTTCTTTCCAGCATCCTCGCCATGCCTTAGCACAAGGAGGGCCACCCATCTGCCGGCGTGACGAACAAACCCAAACCTCTCCTCCTTTTGCTTTTAGCACCTTCCCAGGGCCACCCCAGGGCTGAGCCAGCATGACACAAGTGCCCACTGCCTCCGAGAACTGGAGCTGACTACAGAGGTCCCCCCCCTGCCTTTCAGAGGAGCTCCCCCTCCCCCTCCAGGGCCCCTTGAAGGAGGCTGGTTAGTGTTTTTGCAGCTTGCATTACGTAACCCCACCAGCCGCTCTGTGTGGGTTGGGGAGTAACGAATCCCTGGCCCAGCCCGGGCTGCTTTCTCCATCTGGCGCGGCTCTGTGTGTGTGTGTTTCTCTCTGTGTATTCATGCATCGCCCTCACGCTGTGGCATTTCTCTGCTGTGTGTGGCCCTGGTGTCAGTAGCCTGAGTATGTTTTAGCATCTTGCTGCCTAGGCTCTGGTGTGCAGGGCAAAGCACCCAGGATCGCCATGCTCTTCCTTGTCTAGAAGGACGTGTTCTCTCTCTTGCTTCCTTAGCTCTCCATAAGTGCTCCATCTTCTGGGGACCAAACTCTAGCCAAAGGTGGAGACAGCCGGGGCTCTAGAGCTCTCTCCGGGGTCCACATTTGGCTCTGGGCTCCATTCTTTAATGGGAGAAGGGTCTGAAGGGGAGGCAAGGACCCCAAGCTCACTTATTACAAACCCTGGCTTAGGCCAGACCTTAGTAAAGGACAGAGTGTGGACCTGGCCTTTGGTGTGCCTTGATTAAAAGGAAACCAACCAGAAACAAAGCATGTCCCGGTGTCTCCCACCTTCAGCAATACTCAGCTTGCTCTCTGTCTCTGTAATCTTCTAGAAACAGGTGGGGCTCTTGGCAGGTGACTAGTAAACTAGGATCCATCTTTCCCTCTCTCCCTTTCTTCATGTGGTACAGGGAATGGAATCCAGGGCTTCATGTATATACTAGACTATATCCCTTCTTAATTTTTATTTTGAGACAGGGTCTGCTGAAGTTGCCCAGGCTGAACTTGAACTCACTCAGTAGTCCAGGCAGGCCTTGAACTTGCCATGCTCCTGCCTCAGTAGCTGGGATTCCAGGCCTGAGCTGCTATTCCCAGCACCTGTCAGTCTTGACCCCACAGTGACCTGGCTTTTTTTTTTTTTCTACCTAGAAGAACCATTCCATCTGCCATCGTGTCTTGTTCGTAGCCTGAGCAGGGTCAAGTTCACCTGCCCCTCCTTTGCAGGTAGACACATGAAACTTCGTAGGGACGGTTATGTGTTGCACTTTGCAAATATCCAGGTCCCCCGAGTCTCCGCAGCCTGGCTCTGTGTTTCTGAGCAGGCTTCCTGTTTGCCCTGAGCCTCATTTCCCTTATCTGTAAAATGGTTTCTTAGTAGCAGGCCACCCGGCTATTAACCCCGGAAATTCAACAGGCACAGAAAACACAGGGACAGCCATGCCATGGAGAGGAACGTCGCTCTAAAAAACCCGTTTCTGGTTGTTATTATATAACACGGTGATTTGGACTCCCTGGATTTTTAATCAGTATGGTTTGGTCTTTTGTCTTTGGTTCCCCCTCAATCACAGTCCTTTTGTGACATCTCTAAGGGCACCCTTCCCTGCAAAGGGCACTGAGGGCCCTCACCTGGTCCCTTCGGGAGCGTCATCTACAGGGATGTAGGGAGAGAGAGGGAGAGGGAGAGGGAGAGGGAGAGGGAGAGGGAGAGGGAGAGGGAGAGAGAGAGAGAGAGAGAGAGAGAGAGAGAGAGAGAGAGAGAGAGAGAAGCTAGGCTAAATGGTTCCACCAAGTTGCTGCCACTTTTGGGAGCTGGGATTCTAAACAAATCTCTCTCAATCTCTCTCTCTCTCTCTCTCTCTCTCTCTCTCTCTC
>CABHPQ010000355.1:27935-39441 GCA_902168405.1 Peromyscus aztecus
CACACACACACACACACACACACACACACACACACACACACGGTACGTACCATGGAAACCACACTTGGACACGAGCCTCTGCTGAGAACTTCACTCATTCTGGGTGTGTTTATTTCCTTTACCTTGCTGTGAGGAAATAAGGGGATGACTGCCAGGGAGGAGGAAGCAGCCCAAACAGGGCGTGTCTGAGGTCGCCTCCTTCTTGTGTGACCTTGGGCAGGCAGCACCTCACCCTGGGTCCCATTTCTACAAGGGGAGGAATGGGGATGGTTGGGAGTTCTTGGCCAGGAAGGGTGCCAAGCCCTCTGCGGGGATTCGATTTGATCCTTTTCCAGCCAGCATAGGAATAAAGAGCCGTTCTCCTCCTTGCCTTGCTGGTGGATGAGGGTCGCAGATGTGAACTTGCCTTGCTGTTCTTCTGGTTTTGTCTTGTTTTAGAAGGTTAAGCTTTATGAAGTATTTCCTGTTCGGCTAAGTTATCAGTAGGCTCTTAAGAAGATGAGAAGAAAGGGGGAGACTCCAGAGAAGTTTAATAGTCAGGGTTAGATCTAGTCCGAATGCCAATTTCAGACACAATGGCGCCTCCGTCTCTCCCCAAAGCACGCCCTCCACTGTGGCCTCACATTTCAGCCCTATGCTGCTCAAGGTCACGCCCAGGACCTCTCGTCATGTACGCATAGGATGAATGTAAACTGCTCTGAGTATCATTTGTCCTGGTTTGCTATGTTTGTTGTGGTTTTCCTATTGGCACACTTTCCGTTTCTAGACCAGGATGAAGATGAGCCATTGAGAGCCCAGTATAGCTCATTCATTGAAGAACAAGGAACAGAGAAGTCTGGAGACTTACGGGAGCATGCTCAGTGTTGTGAATTCAAGTGGAAACACGGGTCTCTGAAGTTCTCAGAAGGAAGGGGTCTGGGTGAGATGGGAGAGAGAAAACCCTTGCCTGTGTTAAAGCGACTACAGGCTGAAGGACTGAACTTTGAGACTATAAAGAGTTAGAATGTTGCAGACTACAGGCTGAAGGACTGAACTTTGAGACTATGAAGAGTTAGAATGTTGCAGATCAGAGCCCGATCATCTCTGGCTAATTCTGGTGCCTTTGGAAGTTGCCCTTTGTGCACCCCTGTGTTGGGCCCAATGTCCTTGTGACTATCAAAACTTTAGAAAGGATTCTTAGCCAACCACTAGCTCCACCAATCCCAAAGCTAAAGATGTTGTCAGATGTTACACGGGCCCACAGCAGAATCTCCCAGGCTTTGTTGTGACCGTCCACTCGTGTCCCCACTAATGACTCCGGTAAACACTTCCAGAGTCTTCTCATGTAGCCACTTTCATGACACAACATGAAATTTAGGGGAAACCTGAATCTCTGTCCCCAAGCCGTGGTGGTCACTCAAATTCGGCTCCAAAATAAACTCTCTTACTCCCTTTGAGGTGAGAATTGTGTTTTTTGTATTAACCATCGTATGAGATGGTGGTGAGCCACGTGGTCCGAGGTGGCAGCCGCCCACTGTATGTTGGCTGGGCTTCCTTCACTGTGGCTAAGACGTTCTGGAAAAATCCAAGTACACCTTGTGCTTCAAGGACTTGTATGAGAAAGAGATCGCAAAACATATCAGTTTTTTTTCTGAGTTAGGTTTTTTTTGTTAAAACTATGTTAGCCCAGGCTGGCCTTGAACTCATGACCCCATTGACGACAGCTTCCCAAGGGCTAGCATTACCACATTGTATATAAATTTAAAATAATGTTTCCATCTAAAAATGATACTATTATGGATCTATTAGGCTAAATAGAATTATGGAAATCAGTTTTCCTTTGTTAGCTATTATTTATTTATTTATTTATTTATTTATTTATTTATTTATTTATTACATATATTTTTGTGATGCTGAGGATGCCACATGTGCGCCAGGCAGGTGCTGTCCCACTCAGCTGCAATCCTCTCTCTTCCCTTTACTAAGCTTTTTTTTCCAGTGTGATTACCACAAATCTGAACAGTTTGTCACGGCTCTTATCATACTGTCATCAGACACTGTGGGTCCAACTGTGACTATGAGGCCAGTGGGCTGGCCCAGCAAGTAAAAGCACTTATCACCAAGCCTGATGACCTGAGTTCAATCCCCACAACCCATACAGTGGGAGGAGAGGTCGACTCCTAGAAGTTGTCCTCTGACCTCCACATGTGCCCGTGGCAAGCATGCCCACCCAATGAGTAAACAAACGTTAGTTAGGTCCCTAGAATCTCCCCTCCCTCCTATTCCCTAGGAATCTACTGGAGACTTAGTTGGGCACAGGTATGGGAGGGAATGATGGAGGAGAGAAGACCTATCGATACATGGGAGAGGTTAGAAATGGGTGTGTCTAGGACTAATATTCTAGTTCCCGGAGCGCTTCCCGCTGGGCATCAGATGAAACCTAACATCTATATGCAAGGAGTGTGTTTTGGAGAACATGACGGGCATCTACAGATCAGAACGGAGCCATCCTATTCCCTGTCAGGTGAGAAAAATGCATGCACGGCAAATTCTGTACATGTATGCACAGTGATCATTCTGGAGGGGACAGGTGTCCATGCATGCATCTTCCCAAGGTCCTGCAAGTCAGAAGTCGGTGGGCACACCCTCGTCACCAAACACTTTTCCTCGGACTGGAATGTCAGATCACTTAGGTTCTAAGCACAGATGTATTTATATTTTAAACGAACAGTATGAAAGAAAACAAAACCTAGCCTGTTTGCAGTCTGCACAGCCACGAGGTCGCCCTCGGAGCCACAGCCTTGTGGCAGTCTTTCTCTGATCTTATTTAAAAACACATTTCAAGTTCCCAAGTCTTAAAGAGTACAACAAGGCACAGCCTCCCCCCCCATACGAACAAAAGACAAGCTGCGCCCCCTTTAAACAATACCCCAACAACCAACTTCCATAGTCTTTAATTTGCAGCCTTTTAAGATCCAAGTTGAAGCCATCTCTCCCACGCCAGCAAGCCAGAGCCCCAAGCCTGCCACGCCCCCACAAGTCAGCAGGGTGTGTGCTGACATCCTGTGCCTTGGGGATCCCAGAGATGAGTCTCTGGGTCCTATTGTGAATCATGCAAGCAAACTGTGGGACCCCCCTTTGGGGCTGCAACCTTCTGAGAATGACTTTGACTTTCTCAGACTGAATCCACAGCTGGGCAGGAAGAGTCTGAGCTCAGAGTCAGGATGGAGGAGGATTGTAGAATCCTGATCCCCGTGGCTGGGGGATCTGGGGAGGGATGGGCCCTCTCTTACACTGTTGCTTGGTATAGACTCTTTTAATATTTGACAATATCAGCCCTCAATTTAAAATGTACATAGCCTTTGGTGTGGCTATTGAGAATTTGGACTTTCTCCTTCAGATAAACCATAGAAAACATCAATAAACACACACACACACACACACACACACACACACACACACACACAGGTAGACATGCACATATGAACACACACGTGCATGAATACACATTTCATACAAACGTTCATGCACACATACATACATACACATGTCTAAGGACTCACCAATCCGTCAAGGAAAAGTAAACTCTCAGTGTGGTGTCTGTGTCATTTTGGGCAGGTGCTAAGCTGGGGTGGGGCTAATCTGTAAGGATCCATCAGGATAACCCTCAGATAACCCTGCTGCTGAATAGACACAGTAGCCAACAGTCTTCTAAAGCCTTGCCTGCCTACCCACAGATCAGCGCAGCTCCCTGACCTCATCAGACACGTTTCTTTGTGCCACGGATGCGCTAAGTGCAGAAATTCAAAACTGGTCAAGGAGCAGAGAGTGAGGGTCCGTGGAGTACTCAGCCACAAAGGGGACATCTAGGTCACTCCCACCCCTGCCAAGGCTCAGGGAACATCACAGAAGAGGTGTGGAAAGAGTGTGAGAACCAGAGGCCGGGGACACTGAAGCGAAACAGTGTCTTCTGTGTATGACAGGATGGCTGCATCCACAAACTCACAGCAGCGGTGGCTGCCTGTACAAGACCAAGCCAGTCAACTTGGAATTGGGGCTGTCTGTACAGCTATCAAGCCAGGTACAGCCTGGAATCAGAAGAGGTTCAGGAGACCCACCCCTAACTGAGCCGCCACTGACACTGAATGGCTTCTGGGTCAGGAAGAGTCAGTTTTCTTTAAGGGTGTGGCTCCTGACAGGTTGACCACGCTCCAGGACACGGCCCGATATCCAGGAGTATGTGGGTAGCACAAGTCAGAGTGGATGGGTGTTGAGAGAGAGAGAGAGAGAGAGAGAGAGAGAGAGAGAGAGAGAGAGAGAGAGAGAGAGAGAGAGAGAATGAGAGAGAACAAGAAGTTGGGGGTGGGGTAGGGAGATGGGGTGGAATTGGGAGGAGTTAGGGTGAACCTGATCAAAATACATTGTATAAAGTTCTCGAAGAATAAAATACTTTTTAAAAAGTCAAGGAGGAATGACCTTTGAGATATCTTACTCTGCTGGATGGTGGCGGCAGCACACACCTTTAATCCCAGCCCAGGCAGAGCCAGGTGGATCTCTGTGATTTCAAGGCCCACCTGGTCTGCAGAGTGAGTTTCAGGAGAGTCAGGGCTACAAAGAGAAACCCTGTCTTGAAAATAAATAAATAAAAAGAACAAAAAAGATATACTACTCCATTTAATGTGGACCCTACTAACATATTTACTTATGGATCCAATTTGCCTGTCCGCATTTTCACGTGAGCTTGGAGAAACCAAACATTTCTGGATACATACCCAGGCCCTTGTCATCAGTGGCTGTTTCTCGGAAAGGGGGGGTTTGGGTATGAAAGGGAACCTTACTTTTTGGATATTCTTTTACACTTAACTTTTAATAACTGCTTTGATTACTTTTGAATATCACTTTTCCCAAACAGGACAAGGTCTTGGAAGCCAGGCTGTCTCTACTCGGCTTTGCAATGGTGGGAAAGTTACTCAACCTCTCTGAGTCTGCGTGACCATCCATAAAACAGAGCTGGCAGTATCTGCGTGGACGGAGTGAGATGAGAGTTATTAGGGTCTATTTTTTTTTAATGTTCCATGAACTAGGGGATGTATCCAATAAAAGGCCCTTGTACTTCCTTGTAGCCAATTCTGACTATTGAGCATTCATCTTTAAACTAAGTGTCTTTGGTATCTGGTAGATACGTGTTGTTCCGGGCACTTTGTACTGTGAATACATGGACTGATCCTGAGTCCCAGGAGAGTGAGTGTCTGTTCCCAGGCCACCAGCTTCTCCTTGGAATGTAGAAAGAGCAGAATGGAGAATGTTGTGATTTTGAGCCCAAGAGAAACAGGCAGAGACATTCAAGCCCCCCAAACTCAGTAGTGAGCCAGCCCTGTGAGGAAGGTCTGGAGATGTCACTGTCTACCACCCTGGGAGAGCTACAGGGCTCTGTCCCCATGCTGGAAGAGATGAGGGGAGTCACAGATCTTTCATCTTGGCTTGGCTTCCCAAACTCAATTACCAGAGCTAGCTCAGCCACCTGTATGTTACTACATCCATCACGATGACAGAAAGTTCCAGAGTTCAGAGCAGAGGCTTTGCTGTTGCCTTCTGCTCATCTCTCACCCTGGCCGGGCCTGCCCCATCACTGGGTAGAGGTCAAAGCATGAATCTGGACCCAGAAAGAGCTTGGGACGTAGGTTCACTTTCTGCTAGCCTCAGATTCCTCTGAGGCAGGAATGTTGATAGGCTCCATCTATGAATTATGGGAGACAATTAAGTGGGTGGGTGCTCAGGGGGGTTATCTGGGACTCGTGTACCACTCCTGTCACCTTCGGAGTCACTTTAGGCTAGTTGTCAAGACACACAAAACTCAGTGCCCCAGAATTATTTACAACAGCCAGGGAACAGAGCCAGCATAGATGGCCATCAGCAGATGAGTGGATTAAAGAAAATGCGGGGTATGTGTGTGTAATGGAGTTTTGTTTATTTGTAAAGAATGAAATTATGTCATTTTTTTTTTCTCCCAGTGAAATGGATAGAACTGGAAATCATCATGTTAAATGAAATCAGGCAGACTCAGAAAGACAAATTGAGGTTGAAGTGTGCCGTGAATCCAAGTCATCATCCTGCATGACCCAGGGAGGCCCTGTCTCAAAACACGAAACCAAAAAGGGGTGGGGGGAACTTACACATTTTCTCTTATGTGAAATCTAGATTAAGACATTTTTAGGATGTCAAAGTAGAAAAGGAACTATTTGTAGGGAAGAAAGGATCAGAAGAAGAGTCGTAATGAAGCCTATTTTGTACAATGATTAAAAAACACCCTTTGGACAATCTGATGGTGATGGTGAAACTTGGAGGTACTGTATGTGGGCTCTGGTCAGATTCTGACTTTGTAAAGATGGGAGGAAATTCAAGGAGGGGCCACGGGAGCCCAGGCAGGAGCTGTACCAGGTACTGTGTGGTCAGCACTGGGTAGTAACCATGAAGGAGCAGAGTAGAGGGCAGGATGCAGAGTGGAGAAGGAAGGTGAGCTCTGGGGATGTGGTGACTGACTGGACGGAGGGCTGAGGGACAGGGTGGCGTCTTCAGAGATTTCTTGGCTTCAGTTTCCGCATAGGTGGGGTAGGAAATCATTTCCTAGAGGAACGCAGGCTTGTGTGATGGGAGAAAATCGTAACAGTGAGCAAAAGTCATTTGTGAAATTGTGCTTTCCGAGTCCTGATGCACCATTTGATGGCAGTCCGCAGGATCGCGGGAGTCAACACTTGGTGATCCTTGACTCCCACTATTCTGAGAGCCCAAGGGGATGACAGAAAATATACTTGATCGGGTCCGTTCTCTGGCACTGTCCCTGCCTGGCGGACGGATGCCGGGCCTGTCATCTAACCACCCGACTCTCAATTTTCTTGTGAAATTGAAAAGGTAGTCAGAAGCAGTTCCCGAGGATTTTGTAAAGATTCGTGCAGGTGGATACTGTAGAGAACACTCTGTCAACCAGCATGTCCGCTGTAATGACACCGCTGGGTCCTTGTCTCTAAGGGGACATCGAGGACGTCATGTCCCAAATTGCAGCTGAGTGTTAACTAAAGATTCAGTAAACTCCCCCTCTCTTGCCTGCCATGCTTGGCTGCAATGGGGGGGGGGGGAGCTAGGTCCAGAATGCGGGAAAACAGACTCTTGGAAGGATACAAGGTAAAAACTTCTATTTAAGGCACTCTTGGTATTAAACCCCTTAATTTCAAAGATGCCCGTAGAGTCGGGCGGTGGTGGCACACGCCTTTAATCCCAGCATTTGGGAGGCAGAGCCAGGCAGATCTCTGTGAGTTCGAGGCCAGCCTGGGTTACCAAGGGAGCTCCAGGAAAGGGGCAAAGCTCCACAGAGAAACCCTGTCTCGAAAAACCAAAAAAAAAAAAAAAATGCCTGTAGACAAACTGCTGCATCCACAGGGTCCTGAACTCGTCACAGAAGAATTTCAGCAAAGGGAGAAAACACGGCAACGGAGGGGGAAATATGCCTGTCATAAGACAGCTATGTCCATAATACCAATAAATCAAACAGGGTCAAATCTGAGTAAAAGCTTAAGGCTCTCCAATAACAACATGGGTGTGGGGACAAGGACCCAGGACAGGAGAAACTAGTCCCAAAGGCAGGTATGGGCCCAGTGTACATCTGCTGGTTGTATGGCTCTCAGACAGAGTCTACTTTTAATTGAAGAATTTAATGATACAGTTCACTCTCTTCTTAGAAGACATTAGTCTGGAAGCATGTATACTTATTTCTGAATACATGTTCAAGTTCCAGAAACATCTTCTATTCAATATTATTTAGGTTTTTAAACATATGAAATTAGTAGCATTATGGACGAATTGTACCAATTTCAAGTGTTATGACTTTAATATTCTGAACTTTTTTTTATAGAGAGAGTGTCTTAATTTTAACGAATTAATAAGATGGGGTGCCATGTATCCCAAACTGGCCTTGACTTCGCTGTGTGGCTGAGGATGACCTTGCACCTCAGGCGTTCTTGCCTCCGTCTTCCAAGTGCTGGGGTCGTAGGCGTAAGCAACCATGCCTGGTTTGTGTGCTGGGGATCAAAGCCAAGACCTCTTGCTAGGCAAGAACTCCCCCAACTGAGCCACATCTCTAGCTTTAGCATGATCGTTAGGTGAGTGATCTAACTGAACTTAAAAAAAAAAAAAATCCCGAAAGACACGGTATTATTTATCTCCTCTTTATAGATGGAAACGAGCCTTGGAGACACTAACAGGCAGCTGACATTGCTGGAGTCAGCGGTGGGGGGTGGGGCACAAACCAACTTTGTCTAAACTTGACGTCTTTGCTCTTTAGTCATTTTCCAACTAGTACTGCATGCTCACAACTTAAGCAACCTGACCGCAGAGGCGACCTGCAGTTCCAGTGCCTGGAAGGTGAGAGGGACTCTGGGCTGTTCCCTTCAGTCCTGCTTCGGAGTCTGAGAATGTCCTTAGGGCTCAGGAATCTCAGAACATCGGAGTCCAGTGCTTATGAGTTCACTGGGGAAAGAGTCTATGGTGTTACAGTTTTTTAAATGCTCCAGGTAGCAACAGGGGCTAAGGGGAGAAGTGTGCAGATCAAGCTGACTGGTGAGTTCAAGCTCACAGCTAGAGAGAGGCTTCAGAGAGTTTCTCAGACTGTCGGAGCTAGGATCAAACTCAGGATCCCCAGACTCACCCAGGCTCTCGTTCATTTTCATATCTCACCTTGAATGTCAGAAAGCCGGCTGCAGATTTTGGCCTCTTTCTGTCTAGATGCTTCTGAACTATTCTAAAAGAGCCCAAATGGTTACAAATTGATTTCCTCTCCTTCCTAGTGAATGGCCCTCAAGTACTACTCACATCTTAGGATGGAGAAGAGGGTGTTGGAAGGACTCACAGGTGCTGACCAGGTGAACGGACTCTAGCCACTTCAGAAAGTAAATGTTTCAAAGGTCAATTTCATGATTATGATAGAAGGCTGTATGTCAATGTTGTGAGGGAACTATAAAGCACAGTATAGTTTTTTTTTTTTTTGGTTTTTCGAGACAGGGTTTCTCTGTGTAGCTTTGTGCCTTTCCTGGAACTCACTTGGTAGCCTAGGCTAGCTTTGAACTCACAGAGATCCACCTAGCTCTGCCTCCCGAGTGCTGGGATTAAAGGCGTGTGCCACCACCGTCTGGCACTGTATTTTTAAACTAAAAGAATAAAATTAAAATGAAGATCATGGTCTTGGAAAACCCTGCTACAATTCCCTCATCAACTGCTTTTATTGAGCAACTACTTTGTTTCCGAAACAGAACCAAAATGCCTGGTAAACCAAATGAGCTGTAATTTTGGATGCTACGTGCAGACAGAGGTCATGTTATTGCATCCTTGTTGAGATGCCTGGGGCTCAGCACATCTTAGGTGCCCAACAACCCAGGAACTGAACCTTAAAGTCTACAGCCATTAGCAGAATCAAACCAATGAGGACTGTGAAGGATGGGAGAGCCCGGGATGTCCAGTGCCTGGCAGTTCCAGCAGGGATTTACCCCAAAGGAGAGATGAGTATGAAATCCCTTCCTTTCCTTCCAGGAGCTATGGGGCAAGGGAAGGGAAGAGGGAGGTGGCCTGCCAAAGGGAAGAGTCAGCTGGACTTCACGGGCCTAGGAAACCAATCACAGATCCAGAAAAAGGGGAGTTGAAAAAGAGGGGTCTCTGTGAAATCACCAGGGACAGATATCACCCAGTGTCCTGCTTCCCAGAGCCTAGTCCACAGGCCAGCATCACCGTCAGAGATACAAACCCTCAAGCCCCACCCAGACGCCCCACTTCACACGCCTCAGATTCATGCACACAGGACCAAGGAAGCATGTGAGACACTTGGGCCCTAGTTTACTTCTGAACGCCCAGTGCACCTTCAGGCACTCAGTCTTTCTAAGCCTCAAGCAGAAGTCTTCCAGGTAGCAACTGTGATAATACTAGGTTGAATCAAACAAAACTTGACAATTCTGTGACCTACAAAGATGACAGTTTCAAATGAAACTCCAATTTCAGCTCAATCTACACCCCGTTCCGAACAAAAGCATTTCTGATCGAGGATATGAAGTTTTAAAAAAAAGAAAAAAAAAAGGCTCTGGCCAGAGTCTATTTATAACGGCCCACGGGTACTCAGGTGAGCTATGTGTGGTCCGCAACATTGAGTCCCCCTTCCATTTAAAAAGTGGAATTTTCTCGTAAGATTTATGGGAGCATCAGGCTTTCTTGTGCTCGTATCAAGCTGAGATTTCTTCAGATACCCTGCTCTCCATCTTAGGTGGGGGTGAGGATGGTTCACCAGGAGGGGAGGTGAAGTAATTGTAACTATTTGGACTTACCGAGGGTAGTCAAGAAACACATCGGTAGAGAGAGGATGGAAATCTACAGTTCACAGTCTTAGACGAACGAGGCTGTGAGCACAGCAGGGCTGGGTGGTGGTGGCACCTGAGCTCTCGGTCACCACTGGCCGCCACACAGCCTCCTTCACACCTCTGCTTCCTGCCATGGCTTTGGAGGGAAGACCCAATTTAAGACTCCTCTAGAAAGTGGGAGTTTCAGTAGGAAAGAGTGAAGTCTCCTTTTGGAACTCCTTAATGAAGGGCCAAGAGGCAGCTGGGCGTTAGGGTCTCTTGGAAGACCGAAGTGACTCGTGAGGTCTCCTGAGGGCGCTCAGCCTCTGTGCAGCTCATGCCTCTGGCTGAGGTTGCCCCTAACTTTCCATGCCCTGGTTGAAATCCACCACCGTCTGTATGCATCCTACCCTGGAATCTTACTAGGTCAGCTCCCTACCACCCAGGACTCTTGGTAGGTACCTGCTCCATCTAATGCTTCTGTTACTGTGGAGTGGGTACCGAACCCTTCCTATAGGAACATCTTTCTTCTCAACAAGGTCTTTTCTCTTTGCTGTCAACCCCAGTCCTGACCTTCCCCAGAGCCGAGCAGATTCCAGTCTTGGTTCTTCACACAGAGGGAAGAGGTCATTCCAGGTCCCATGTGCTTCCCATCTTAGTGTCTTCCCTGAGTTTGGTGTTGGGCTCCTTTTGTACACCCGCCAATCCCCTGGGAGGTCCCAGCCTACCTTAGCTTCAAGGACACACACTCTCTCTCTCTATGGCTCAGAAGAATGCTACAAGTCTCCCTCGAACCGAAATCACTTAACGAAGACAACCATAGGTCACTAGTCAGTCCTTGATGAGTCAGAGGGGTGGGATGGAGGACCAAGACCAGAGACACACTCCCTGGCACTGGGTTCATATCCTGACCCCGAGTGGCTCCGCACAGGCCTTTAGCATCCCCGTTCCTGTTCCTTCATCTGTAAAATGAAGATAGTGACTTGGGATGATGTGAGTCAAGGTCTTCCTTCCTATGCTGGCCTTACACTGTCCTTCTTGGCACCTCGTGTCTCATGACACAGTTATACATAGTTATTCAGCTAATATTTTTCCTTAACATTGACTGGCGAGTGTGTGGTGTGTGTGTGGTGTGTGTGTGTGTGTGTGTGTGTGTG
>CABHPQ010000355.1:39541-58612 GCA_902168405.1 Peromyscus aztecus
AGAGAGAGAGAGAGAGAGAGAGAGAGAGAGAGAGAGAGAGAATGAGAGAGAATATGAGCTAACAGGTACACATGTGTGGCCTGAGGTTCATGTGTGTCTTCCTGAATTGCTCTCCATCATATTTTTTGAATCGGGGTCTCTCACTGAATCTGGAGCTTGCTGATTTGGCTAGATCACCCGGCCAGACATCCTTCCATCTCCACCTCCCGAGTACTGAAATTATGGGTATGTGCTTCAGATGTAGGCCCTGAGGAACTGAACTCAGGTCCTCATGTGTGAGTGGCAAGTCCTTTACCAACAGAGCCATCTCCTCATCCTCTATCCAGCTCATGCCTTTGGAGTGATGCTGACCAGATACCGATGTGTTTGGCAGGGTGTGTGCTCCTTTCCCAGGGGTCCCCAATCTCATTGCATAGCCCCCCCCCAAATTCCACCATGCCTGATCCTTCTGGTTGGGTGGGACCTGCTTCCTTGTCCCAGGTCCCTGGTTACATCCTGCTTGTCAGTGCCTTTAACTGTCCATCAAGAATGTTTTCATCAATGATCCTGGAAACTCCAGCCATAATTGTCTTCTATGCCCTGTTTTGACTGCCTGGTAAACCTTCACCCCACCATCCCCCGTGTCCTGGGATAAGAAACTCAAAAGGAATTCTGATGGTTATAGCTGTGGTCTGTTTGATCTTTGCCCCTTGACTTTACTGGCGCTTCCCAAGCATCTAACTGATGATTGTAACACCCTGAGGTGTGAGGTGAAGTGGTTTAACCTGGCTTCCGCAAGAGAGAGGCTTGGGAGAGGCTGCTGAGCCACGTGCCCAATGTTACAGGGTAGTTAAATGGCAGTTACTGAACTTGAAGCCAGCTTGGACCAGCTCCGGAGTCTTTACCTCCATGATTGTTCATATGGAAGTGTCTATCACGCTTGGTGTCACAGGACTAACGGCCCCAGAAGTGACAGGGCTGGCCTGGGAGAAGGCTGACTGTCGCCAGGGAGGTCAGAGTTGTTGTATGAACAACTCCACAGAGCTAGCAGCAAGAGCAGAGCTTGTGGATATGGCCAGGATGCCACACTGGCCCGGGAGAGGGCAATTTAGGAAGCAGCTCCAGGAGTGAGCCACAGGTTCACTGCACGTTTACTGCATGTTCACCGGTAGACCCGGGACACGATCTGCTGCTGGCCGAGAGAATAGTCGCCTGGAAGCTACTCAGTGCCTGTGAGATGACGAACCCAGAGAAGAAAAAGAGTACTAGGTGGGGACTTACAGAGACATGCGGGACACCGCCACCAGCCTTCAGAAAGCCGAGACTCACAGTCTTAATTAAAATGCCCAAGGATAAATGTAAAGAAAGGCTGCGTGGCGGGGGGACACAATGATTCTCTACTACACCTAGGGGGTTGGTGAGGGAGGTGAGTCTTCCAGGAAAAGGGGGAGGGGGAGGGAGAGAGGGAAGAGAGTGGGTGCTCAGGAGTGTGTGCGTGCCTGTATGTGTGGAGTGATGGTATGGAATGGGAAAGATAAATTTCTCATTATTATTATTATTTTTTTAGATTGGGTCTCATGTAGCCCAGGCTATGAATATTCTTCTTCTAAGAGATCAGGAAATTGAATGAGGAGAAAAGTTTCACTGAAACTACACCTCCCAACTTTTTATTAGAAAATCATACACACAGGCACATATGCGTAAGTGCATACACACACACATACATACACACACACACACACACACACACACACACACACACACACACACGCACACACTCCCTCTCACACAGGTCTTGCTGTTTTAGCCAAGGCTGGCTTTGAACTCCTCCCACCTCGGCCTCCTGAGTGTTGGGATTACAGGTGAGCATGAATGACTTGTTAGGAAATATTTACACACAGAAACCCTAAGCGAATAGCATAACAACAGCCTCCATTCGATTCCGTAGCTGTTTACATTTGTATCTTCACTCCTCTGCCCCATCAAAGCATCATTAAGCTGTGCATTTACTCATCTACCTGCAAGCTCTTTATGTATCCAGTTATCTGTCATTTACCTGCCTGCCTGTCTGTTCATCTACCTGTCTGTCTTAACTTGTCTGAAACCCAGGCCTTGCATATGTCTACTGCTGAGCCAGACCCTGGTCCTTTTTCTTACAATGATCATCTTTTTTTTTTTTTTTTTTCCAGACAGGGTTTCTCTGTGTAGCTTTGCGCCTTTCCTGGAACTCGCTTTGGAGACCAGGCTGGCCTCGAACTCACAGAGATCCGCCTGGCTCTGCCTCCCGAGTGCTGGGATTAAAGGCGTGCACCACCACCGCCCGGTTACAATGATCATCTTAAAATAAATTAGAAACATCATGATGTTTCAGCCCTGAGTAATGACAAAAATAAAAACAATTATAACATTCTATCAACATAATATGCTAATATTAACAATCATTAGTATAACATATTCTTTACTATTTTTTTTGGACAGAGTCTTGCTCAGTAGTTTCTGCTGGCCTCAACCTTGGAACAATCCTTCTGCCTCAGTCTCCTGAGTGCTAGGATTTCAGACATGAGGCATCACACCAAATTTTCAGCCCTAAGTTCTTAAACATGATGTCTTTGCTCTTAAATTTTTCACTCAATACTCAATGAAGTTTTTTTGTTTTTTGTTTTTTTTTGTTTTTTAATTTTAATGCCAATCCATGCAGTAAGCCAGAGTGTCACTGCTGAAGAGAAAAGCTGACATCTTACCTCCTAGCCACGGCAGTTGTGAGTTCAAGACCAAGTCCAGGACACCTCTCTTTGACAGTAGCTTTAGTTTAGGCTAGAAATTTAGCCTGACTACACCCATCTCTTTCAAAGCAAAAACAAAAACAAAAAACAAAGTCCGAGTATTCTTCTACCCAATGTTATTACAATCTTTCCCTGTCTTTTATTCCCTGAGAGGGTTTCCTGTTTCTAGACTCTAGGACAAGGCACCCTTTGGGTGGTCAGTCTGTGGGTTCTGGGGACTGAACTCTGGTCATCAGACTTGGCATCAACATTCTCTGTCTGCCTGGTCGTCTCATGGGCCCTGTCTGCTTTTTCTCTCAAGCAGCAGGGAATTGATGACTGCATATCTCCCCACACCAGAGTTCTGAATGTCTGGTAAAAAGATAATAAAAAAATAATAAAAGCACCTAGATAGTCCAAAAGTAATAATAATAAAAAACCTCTACCCAGCTAGGAGACCTGTCTGGTCTGGTGAACCTCTGTCATGCTTTGTAAGGAAACAAAGGGGTCTCGTCTCACAGGAGGAGGAAATGAGAGGCGAAGACTGTGCTTCGTCAGCAGACTTGCTCTTGACTCTGTCGGCTACCTGAACACTGGTGCGTGATTGTAATTGGATTTCATTTCACTTGTTGAATATTTCAGGGCTGAGCTGCAGCATCAAACATCAGAGAGACAAATGAACCCAGAAGACGTCAGTTGCCACTGCAATCTATCTAAAATTAAAATTAAAATTCCCGGGATGGAAGACAATCTGACAATATCCACAATATCCAAAAAATGATATTTTTACGGCTAGAGGGAACTGGCTATGCACACCCCAGGTCTTAACCTAGTTTCTGTCAGCTAGATACCTCTTAGACCCTGCAAATATCTTAGAGTAGTGGTTCTCAACCTTCCTAATGCTGTGACCCTTGAATAGAGTTTATGTTGTGATGACCTCCCAGCCATAAAATTATTTTGTTGCTACTTTATAACTGTAATTTTGCTAGTTATGATTCATAATGAAAAAACCCGATATGCAATCCCAGTGGGGGTGTAGAACCACTGTCTTAGAGGAAGGGACCGTCTTACCCTTTCCTGATGCCACCCTCTCTCTTAGGAAGTCTCGCTGGAGTTAGAAGTTCAAGGTTTGTCCCCTAAAGCAAGCCACCCAACCCTTGTTTATAACAAGACATCAAATCCTTTAGCTGAGAAATGATGGCTGCTGCTTTGATTTCACGCAAGCTCCCTTCTTTGTGTCTAACTGGAAATGGGTTCCGGAAAGGTCCACCTTGTTTTTCAGTTTGGCTGCGAAGTTTTAATAAAAAAAAGAAGCCGTTTCCAAAAGTTATTTAATGCTGAGATGTTGGGCCAATGTTTCTGGTGGAAGCAGATAGAACTTTGAGGCACCTCTGAAAGCCTGAAGAATTTATTTCAGGGACTTTTCGTGACCAACTCCTGATGCACAGTAGGATGCTTCAGACTCAGGACCACCCTTTCTGGAAAAATCAATACAAGATGACGCCAGGTACCATGAGGCACAAAGCAGGGAAACGTGTGGGACAGAGCACACCTCCCTGCTGCACACGGAAGCCACATCCCTTGCAAAGGGTTTCTGACTTTCATTTGAACAAGGAACTCTCCTTTTGGGCAGAACTAAGGGACTGAGACTGAGCAATGTACGTCTCAGGTGAGGGAGAGAATATTGATGCTAATGAGGCTCCGAAGATCGCTAGCCCAGGACTTGCAGCTCCAACACCTCTAAGGTCAGGCAAGTGGCATGGACCCCATGCACTGGCCCTGAGATGATCTAGATCAATACACTAAATCAACTGAAACAAAAGCCTGTAACAAGAGCCCCCCCCCCACACACACACCTAAATCCAAACCAGCAAAGCACAAGTGTCCACCAGCCTCCTCGCACAGTATCTCAACAGGCATCTAGATGGAGCCGCCATGGATTCCAAAGTCTCCATTCCACAGATAGAAAATGGAGGCTGAGCGTGAGGATCGGGCTCAGGCCAAACAACTGGCCAGTCGAAGGAGTCTCTTGCTTTCAGATTCTCTCCTCCTGGTTACTGGGTCCTGTCCCTTTTCACAATGGTGCCCACTGACTCCTCCTGGCACCTCCCACAGTACTTAATGATTGCGTGGATGACATGCCAAGGGTCGGGGAGCTCAGCTCACTCATCCCGAGTCACTCACTGGGTGCATCCCATGATGATGCCCCTGTCGATTGCCTGTGATGCTTTCCCTTGTGATCTGACTGTGGTCAGCTCATCGTGGAAGATGCCCTGTCGCCAAAGAGATGAGTGCAAATTGGGGTGGCACCATCTCTGAATGTCTCTGCCTCTGAGATGTCCCCCCCCCCCCCCGATGCTCTCAGCCACACCACCCTGGCAGCAGTGGCAAAGTACTTCCACCACTCCCGAAGAAAGGTCACCCTTGGCATAGCGCTTGCTGGGTACCCCACTGCCCGATCCAGCCAACCTCAGGGTGGTCAGAGCACTTGTATCAGGCACCTGCCCTCAGACGTGCAGCGTTCACACACACGATGTCACACCTGACACATGCAGATGTCGGTTGTGGAGCCGCCCGTGGTAACTGCCCTAACTCTTGGCCTTTCTCGCTGAATACAGATACTGCAAGATGCGTGCCCGAAGAGCCCTGCAAATGCCCACGCTGGGGACTCAGTGGCATTTTCTGTTGATGTGTTATTTGCATTGAACGGCTCCAAACCGGCTCCATTTCCCAGCATGGCAAGCTACTCACTCCCTCCTTCCCAGGCTCAGAAGCTTGAGGTCCACAGACACATAGATGATTTGCCAAGGCTGGGCCAGGGCTGACCACAAAGCAAGAGCTTTGGTGAGACCAGTGACAGCTAACTCATTCCTGATGAGTCGCTTTGAAAAGGAACTTTCTCCCTGAAAGGATTAACCAGTTGGCTAAGGCTCACTGCTGGATGGGAACTCGGGGCTGATGTCTAGTGAGGCTGAGGTGGGAGGAACCCCCAACAGCTCCCTAACTTACAGGGATGATCAAAAGAAAGGAAATACTACTTCATCCATGCCTAACTCTGGGGCCTGTCTGTTGAGAGGACACCATGAAATATCACCCACAGGTTCTAGACAAAATGCCAAGATGTGAGGATCAACCCCGGCTTTGACAGAGAAGGGCTGTGTGACTTTTGGCAAATCATATGTCTTCTCTAGTCCTTGGCTTCCCTCCTGCACAAGGAGGTCAGGCACCAAGGGCCTTAGAACCTTCTAGAAAAGCTCTATTGAAATGCATATACTTCATGTCTCCTGCAGGGGATGAGGACTCTGCAGACAGAGGGGTCCTGACATCTCTGTTTCCAGCTTGTGGTTCTGACGTTGCTGGTCGGCTGCGCAGGCATTTGACACTCACTCGATTGGAAGATGTCTAAAGGCGATCAGACATCAGGAGACAAAAAGGCGTGTCTACACTGTCTGCAGCCTTTGTGTTATTAACCACACAGCCTCACACTGTTTTGGGGTGGGAAAGCGTACCCCTCCGTGGAAACAACCTATGTAAAAATTGCTCTTGAGTTGCCAAATTCAACCTCTTAGCATGCCAGTCTCTCTGGAGGAAGCATACTTTTTGCCTGTGGTTCTTAACTGCATTCCGAAGCACACCCACCCCTGCCGAGACAAACCGGGAACCTGAGTGACAGGCTGTGAGCCAAGAGCTGTCGTAAGACACCCAGGGACACAGACACATGGGGACACGGACGGGGACACACACACACACACACACACACACACACATGAATATGGCATATTTTCTTCATGCTTATCAAAACCTAGGCAAGTTAACCCTGAAGTCATCCCTGCGAGGACTGGAAGTATCTGGAACACTTTCTCCCAGCACCTTGGACAGCTCCTCAATTGTTGGCATGGAGACCCCTGGGGACTTTTCACATTAGTGCACTCCCCAGGTTCTCAGTTTCCTTCCAGGGTCCCTCGTCAGAGATAAAGCCTTTATGAGCTGGCACTGGCCATTTGGGGAAAATGGACCAGAGGCAGGAAGAGATTCTATATCTCATGCTTGCTTTAGAGCAGACCTTCCAAACTGGGTTTCATTCTCTTTTATTAAAAAACAACAAAACAAAACAAAACAAAAACAACCCAACAACTTTAACACACGCCGGGTGTCTCTAGACCGTCTGTTACAGACATTACAATATCTTGAAGATGGCTTTTTGTAGGAGTGATTCTCTCATTTGACAGATAGTGGGAGTGAAGCTCAGAGATGTTAAGTGACCAACTGAAAGGTCACACAGCCATGGAGCAAACAGGGTCAGACAAAAACCTTCAACAGGTCTCCACTATGCTGTTTGCTCTTTCCCTGAATGTTCTGGGACTTTGGGGAGGGGGTTATCAGACTTTATGAAGACTCTCTGGAGGGAGGCTGCTTGTGCAGATGCATCTGGAAGTGTGCGCAAAAGTGGGGCACAGGTCAGGCTGGCTATGCACGTACCCCCACCCCCCAGTTTAGGAAGCCACAAGCCTGGGTGGAGGCCTCCTTGGTTGACGATGGGCAGTTAGCTTGGTTAGCCCTACCTCAGTTTCCATATCTGGAAAGTGAGATTCAGGCAGCTGTCCTAAGTACTGGGGAAGTCAAGATATTCCAGACACATCCTGTATGCGGTAGGAGCTTGCGGCATACGCAAAGCGGCATGCCCCTCAGTTTCTTCTAGAATTTGGATTGGGGCAGTGGCATCGGCAATTGTGGGGATGAAGTGCTTCCTTTTGGGAACCCGTGAAGGATTCTGAAACCCTGCTGAGGCTCCCCAAGACAAAGAGTGGGCATGGCCCCTACTCCATTCTGGCATACACCTCAAGTTTAAAAAACAAGCCCCCAAACAAGCCCCATTAGAAACAAAAGCAAAAATCCAACCAAGAAAATCGATTCTCCAGGAAGCTGTGTTAATGCCCACCCCCCAAACCCTGTTATTTGCCCTGATCCCAGTTTAAGTGGGGCTGGGCAAGGGGGTACTTTTCCTCATGCCCCCTTTAGAGGAGTAGCCTGAAGGGTCAGCTCCTTTCTATCTTCTTATTGGGGTAGGCACTTCCTGGGTGCCCCAGGTTTGCCTGAATATCATACCTGCCAGCTCACCTTTGGGGACTCTCCCTCCGTGGGGGGCCTCTGGAGCTCCCTTCCAGTCTGTGAATATGTGTGTGAGTGAGGTTTGGGGTTCCCCGTGAGTAGGACAATGTTTTTTAAAGAGTCTCATCTGCCGCAAAATGGGATGCATCTTCCCAGGGGCTGCTTGAACAGACTGGGAGATGGGGGTGGGTGCAGCCTAAATCACCATCCTGAGGACCCTTGGTTTGGTCTGTTGGAAACCACAAGATGCAGAGGCCCCAGGACCTGTTCCAGGCTGCATTAGTCCCGACCACCAGCAATATTTCCCGCGCTGAGCACCTACCCTCAGCTTCACACCGACATTTACGATGTTTTAAAGGTTTGCCAACAATCCCCAGGAAAAGGGCCACTTCTCTATTTTACACACGAGAGAAATAGGCTTAGAGAGGGGAGGGGACTCACCCGAAACGGTTGCTTTAGGAGTAGAACCCCAGGGAAGTCCCTCTAAGGTCCCTGCCCCAGCTGCATGCCTGCGCGAGCCTCGAGAACCTCGCTTGCTCCAGACAGCCAGGTCCCCAGTGTTCAGAGACAGCTGCAGTTGCTGAGGCCACCTTGCCCTGAGGGTGGAGGTGAGCCTCTCACTTCCTGTTCCCCAGAGAGCAGCCCTAGAGTCCGGTGCTGGACTCCAAGACCCAAGTGTCCATGAATGGCCAGAGAAGCCGGATCTCCTGGGAACCCTGTCTCACTCTTGGGTCACTTGGATAAAAAGCTATGCGTGGCAGGGACCCACAGAATGCCTTTCCTCTGCTCTGGGAACCATCAGCCTCTCTCAACGGTCTTCTAGGTTTCTAGGCGGGAGAGGTGCAACTTTCCAGGTTGGGGGAAGTGAAGGCTGCTTTACTGGATCGAGCCAGCCCACAGGAGCGCAAGGCTGAAGGGGCAAAGTTGGAAAGCCAAGGAGCAGCGCTCCAGCAAGGCAGCCTTGCACTCGGGTCCCCCTCTGGCCATGCCACAGTCACCAGCAGGGTCACGGGGGTTGGGGGGGTGGCAGAAGAGAAGAGGAGAGGGTCTTCCAGAGGAGAAGGTGGCTCAAAGTTGAGTCCCCACAGGTGCCAAGGTCCCCAGGGGTCGTGCATCCCCCAGCCTCAGGCTACGTGTACGCCTTGGGTCATGAATCCCTGCTATTGTGACACGGAGGTTAGGGACATCCGGGGAATGAGGTTGGGAGGGTCCCCTGCCCTTGTAAAGTTGGAGCAAGGTAGCAGGACCCATCTTCCCAGGAGCTCACAGCCTGGCGACCCGGGTCCGCCCCATCGCTCGGAGAGCCAGGCTACCAAGGAGAGCCAAGTTGGGACGCACACAGTCGGAGCCAGAGCACCAGTCTGGGAGAGGGTACGTGGGACACGCTGGGTCCGGGGCAGAGAACTCACCTGCCGCTGAAGCCCGCGCAGTTCCAGGGCTGTGGATCTCGCCGATCACCCTGTCTCCCGCTCCTCCTTCTCCCGCGGCTGTCAAGCGCGCAGATTCAGAGCCTCGCTCCGGGGCAGGATGCTCCAGGCTTCGGCAGCGCCTCGGGGTAGGAGCTTCCAGAGCGAGCGCTCCCCGCCCCCTCCCGGTCCCTAGCTCCCGCCTCGCTCCGCCCTAGCCCAGCCAAGTTCAGGACTGGAGGCTGCCAGCGTCCCCACGCGCAACCCAGCTCACCCCGGCCGCAGCTGCCCCTCGGAGCAGCCGCTGTGCTAAGTGGTCGCTCGCACCCCGCGGCTGCATCAATATGCAGGGACCGCGCAGCGAGCTCAGCGAGGGTCGTGAGGGGGAATTTATTTCTTAATGTCCCTGCTTTATCCTATCACCGCTGAAACGAATTAGTGGTGACGTCCAACCGGCTGGTTTATGGGCGTGGGGAGGGAGACGTCGCAACCCTCATTAAAAGGGCCGCTCTGGGCTTGGAAGCATACATCTTTTATGTAACCTAATTTCCATTTTTTTTATCAGAAAAAAATCAACATACACACAATGACAATTTTGGGTAACTCGAAGGGGGCTAGAGGTAGTGACCACAGCATGGAGGGAGGTTGTTTTGGGCAAAGAAGGACCTCGCTGAGGCAGGTGGTTGTCTCTGTCCTACATGGTGGAATGATTCCTTAATGGGATAGCAGGGCACGGCCCCTTGAGGCAGGGCAAGAAGCCCCTCACAGAGCCAGTGGGAGAAGACAGCCCGGGTTCTGGCCCGGGTTCTTGGGTGGGCAGATGTTCTGGAAAGGATGCCTGGTTGTTGTGATTTTCGGAGCAGAGTGTAGGCATTGCATCTAGGGAGGTGGGTTGGAAACCCCCCGAGGGGGTCTTATTCTCTTATGGCCTGGAGACCCCAATGCCAGGAGAGGCCAAGAGCTGGGCTGGGGGAAGGGCAGGCTCAGAGAACACTTCCCTTCCTTTCTTAGGGGCTCTAACATATGGGTAACCATATAAACCCGTCTCTAAAGCTGTCTTTTCCTGGGCAGATTGCACAGGCGTTTTTGCATTTAACTGTCGCTTGTTGCTCACACACTCTTGGAGAAGGAGTGGGGTGTGTGTGTGTGTGTGTGTGTGTGTGTGTGTGTGTGTGTGTGTGTAGAGGGGTTGGACTCAAGGAAGGAGAGGAAGATTCAAACCCAAACACACCCAGACACCTGGCTGCTAGCTTGACTTCCCCCCTCAGTCCCAATGAAGGCAAAGCACGCTCAGTACAATTTCGCCAAGGCCAAGAGCCAGCTTACCCCTCCTAGTCACTCATACATGGTCTTCAGATAATCTTACATGTCAAGCCTGAGGAAAGGGGCTATGACCTTGAGGGGTGCAGGACAAGGGCTAGGGGAGGGGAGGAGGAAAGGGAGGCATTAGGAAAAGCTGGTGGGGTGTGAAGAATGTGTCCAGGGAGGGCCTGAGAAATCCCATTGGCCTGCCAGGGCCCTGCCACTTCCTGACTGGGTGTGCCAGGTGCGAGGCCTGCTTCCAGAGCCTCGGATGTGGGTCTTGGGCTGTGGGGAGGCTGGTACAGTCAAACGTTGGTGGCAATGCTCTTCATTTAGTGTCTGGCATTTAGTAGCCTCTCTGAGAAGACCAGCCATCCACGGTGACACTGATGGGGATTGCCTGTATGTCAACGGGTAAATGAGCATCCCAGAAGTGGAGGTTGGAGTGAGACCTTGCAGTCTGGGCTCTGTCCATCCTGGGCCCCGCTTCTTCCCGATCCCTTTCAAAGTTGAGCACTGGGCTTCCATGGTGTTGGGTCTCAACACTGCTCCCTCAATTACCATGGCAACTGGGGAAAATCAGGAAGCCAGGAAGGGAGGCTGCTTCTCCACTGGGCTGGCAGTTCACCTGCTCCAGAGTCTCGAGCCAGCCTGCTGCGTGTGGGAGTTGGGGCCAGCAGAGGTCCAGAGTGGGCCATCTCCCATGCGAAGGGTGGTCAGTAGGGAAGGCTGAGCTGTGACATGTGGGGTCAGGACCCAGGCTGGGCTGTGCCTGAAGAAGCAGAGTTGGCCTGTTGGGGGAGGAGACAGAAGCTCACTGCCCCCAATCCTGTCATTGTTGCTAGGCGTCCTGGTACAAGTGATGCCGAGGCAGGACCAAGAGGTCCCGAGGTCCCTGCTGCAAGGATGGAGCACAAGTCCAGGGGAGGAGCCTACCACCACAAGGAGGTGTGTGTGTGTGTGTGTGTGTGTGTGTATGTGTGTGTGTGTGTGTGTGTGTGTGTGTGAGAGAGAGAGAGAGAGAGAGAGAGAGAGAGAGAGAGAGAGAGAGAGGATAGAGAGGAATAGAGACAGAAATAGAGGCAGGTATTTATTTATATAGAGACAGAAAGAGCCCCACCACCGACAGACAGACAGACTTGCCATCCTCCCTCAGCCTTGTTTCCACGGGGTTAAGAGGGGAACTAGGATGTAGAGCAGTTACTGGGTCAGAGAGGACCACGGCTCTCTCCTGCGGATCACGTCTCATTTTGCTGGTTTTCAACCAAGCCCTTTACAGTACACAGCTGACTGGATTGTCACCAAAATGACAAGAAGTGGCTCCCCTCCTCACTTGTGCCTTAGTGGGGGTGCTGGAAGCTCTGGAGTCATAGCCTCTCCTAGCCCCCAAATCAGTGGATGAGGAAGTAGGTACAAGGACCCAGATCCTGGTTGGGGGGGGGGCCTGGCTCAGAGGCAGTGCTCATCTGGTTGTGCAGGAGGGTCTGAGTTCCATCCCTAGGACCCCGAAGTGCTTGCCTGCTTATAGAGAAAGGGGGAGGGGAATGAAGTCAGAGTCACTGTGCTGGGGGGTGTCAGAAGGAAGAGGAGAGGCTCTCGGTGTTGGGGAGCCTCCTGGCTAATGCTGGGCAGAACTAACATTCCCAAGAAGTGCAGAAAAAAAAAAAAACCCAGAAACTCTTGCCATCAGTCGGGTGGCTCTGGGCAGGGTAATAGTGACAGTCCCCCAAATGCTTCTTGGATCTGGTGACTAGAGGGTGCTGTGGCTTGATTCTACCAGAAGCAGCCTTGGGTGTCAAGGGGTTGATGACAAGGATGTCGCCTTTCTCAGTTTGAGAGGGACCGAGTCGGCTTACACACATCCAGACATCTGCTCGAGGCACGGGGTCTCACCCCAAACCCCTGCATGGACAGTGAGTGTTTGCATCTCCCCCCTGCTCCATATTCTCTGTGACCCTCTAAGAGTTGGCCCAGGGAAGCAAAGGGAAGAGGGTTACTCTATGTGGCTGCCACCGAGGGCTAATACATTACCCAGGGCTAATGAAAACATAATTATCTTCTTTTGGCTGCAGAGAGGGGCTAATTTAATAGGCTGCGATCGAAAGGCATCTGTTGAATTCACCCATCAGTGAAAACACTTGAAGGGCCCGGGAGGGGAGAGGAGAGCGCCGCTGGCTGGCTTGCAGCTGTGTCCAGGCTGCAGGACGCCTACAGCTCGGATAGCAGCAGCTGAAGGACCACAGCAACCCCCAGGTGTCTATGCAGGCACAGACCTGGGGGCTCCGTTCCTGCCATGAGTTGCAGGCTTCTCCTTCGCCACTAGCAGCCTCAGCCTTCTCATCCATACAAAGGGGCTTAATTATTCCTCTTATAGCACTACTTAAGGGACACAACTTGAGGTGATGGGAGAGGAAGGGTCCCAGCATGTTCTGTGTGTCTAATAAAACCATCTCTTCTCTTGCCCTGACTGCGCAAGGCTGTACCGAGATGTAGGGTCCTTGCATTAAAAACCCCCTCTTTGCAGAAGCCCTTGCTCCGAATACACCGTGCACTTGGGAATATTTACAAATCCAGTGTTAGACTGGAAGGAAACTCGGAAGGGTAGGACGACCACTATCACCCATCACTCCAAGGGATTTGTCAGAATCCAGTGCCAACCAAAAGCCAAACACATACTTGTTTAAATAAGTGAATGAAGGGCCAAGCAGTCAGCCAGGCTTCGTGTGCTACAACGACAGCTCCCTTATTAGGCACCAACTGTATACACAGCCCCGGGCAATGAAGCCCTTGAATTCTTCCAGCCTCTTTAATCTACGCCCACATTCCCTTGCACCTCAGTTCTGAAGAATGCCCCTGAGTTACAGGGGTGATGACCATCTCAGGGCTGTCCCTCTGTTGCCATGGCAATCAGATTCCCCTCTGTCCCTGAATCCGCTCCACTCATCTCTCTGGGTGAGAGATACTGGTTTCAGAAATGAAGTTAGCTAGCGTCTGAGCTCAGCCCTGGGTGTTTGCCTGGGAGTTGTCGGTCCAAGGTGCTTGTTATGAGACTCCATGCCCATCAGTCTCTTTTGCAGTCAGAGAAGCAAGAGACCCTGGAAATAATGTCTGGCATTATACACAGAGAGCCTAAGACCAGAAAGTTCCAGAGCCATCTAGGGGCAGCAGCCTGTGGGTGGCTGATTGGTTTTTCCCTCCAGCTCAGGGATCATAAGAGGGGAAAACATTTCATCTAAGCAGCCTTGGAGCCAGAAGGCTGGCGGGCCAGACAGGACCTAGTATTAGGAACATGGTTATTTGAGAGGCTAGTGTCCCTAGGGAAGGAGGGAGCACAGTCTCTGGAGATGTTACCTCAGACACCGGAAATAATTTGTAAGACTCTAGCAGAGAAAAGGGAGGAACCATTTAAGGTTTAAAAGGAGCAACCTGGGCATAAGAAATAACGTGACCTGACTCTGATACTCATGCATGGGCTGTGTGAGCTTGGGTAAGCAGCTTGGAGTCTCTGAGCCTCAAAGGAGAATTTAACGTATAGATGGGTGACTCCATGTGTTATATGCAAAATTTAGCACACAAAGCTTTCTCAGTGTCCAAAGCCCCTTCAAAGGGCCCCCAGACCTGGTAGTTTGTCTCTGGGGGTCCCTGATGGCTGTTGCATTTACCAAGCTAGCTCAGCAGAGAGGCAGTTCCAGAAATGACTGACAGATGGCGCTAAGCCTTCACAGTAGCCAACTTGCTTTTTGAGACCCACCTGGAAGACGCTATGGTTTCTTAAGAGTCAGCTTTTGGGACCTCCGGCCTGGGTCCTGGACAAACTGGGCTGCTTTGAATGTCATGGGACTGCTGGGCCTGTTAATATCTTATAGTTAGTCCAAGTCTAGTCCTGTAACTTCCTGTTCTTTTTCAGGTCTCCTCAGTGTGGACAGCTGGGCTGGAGTTTGCAGTTTGAAGGGTGCAGCCAGGGCTTCTGTGTCTTACTTCTGGAGGATACATCAAGTGGGCTGAGTGTGAGGCATTGGAGAATGGTGGGGTCTGCAGAGAATTCTAATTATTCCCATCCAATTAAGGCATCGAGGCCACTCGCTGGAGAATTCTGACCACAAATGTGGGTTTCAGTTCCTGTGAGTGGTGCTGCGCGGTGTCAAGAGAGATGCCCATCATAGTGTCACAAACTGCCAAGTGCCTAAGAATTCCCAACATTCATGGATGGGACCCCCCTGCGGTGATATATTGTGTCCCCCAATATATTGTGCACCCTAATAAAGCTTATCTAGAGATCAGAGGAAAAAGCCAGCTACTATATTAAACCTAGAGGTCAGGCAATGGTAGCACAAGCTTTTAATCCCAGCATTCAGGAGGCAGAGATCCATCCAGATCTCTTTGAGTTCAAGGCCACACTGGGAACAGAGCCAGGCATGGTGGCACACGTCTTTAATCCCAGCATCCCCTCAAAACATGGAGAGCTAGGATGGCTGTGCCCTCAGCAAGCTGTTGGGGAGACCGAGTCGGATGACCTCCTTGTTCCAAGTTGACTATTTTGTTGCTGTGAGTTCCCTCGCCCCCCCCCCCCCCCCCCAGTAAGCTGGGCTGGGTCCTCATCTTTGGCTGCAGACATCTGGAATTCAATGACACAGCTTCTTGGCAACCATGACACCATTCTCTTCTTATCTAAGTCGAGATAGAGATCTCCTGTGACCACACCCCTCTTTACCACACCGTAGATGTTCACAGAGGAGATCATACCATTGGTTGTTACCAAGAAGTCCCTAAGGAAGGTCACTGGGGATGTCTAGGACAGAGGGGCAGGTGGAAATTCCAGCTTTATATTCTAAAAAGCCCCCCAAAGCCAAGGTCAGGTACCATAATTCTTCACCTAACTCTACCTCACCTGCTGTGTGACCTTGGGCAAGACTGCTCCCCTCTCTGGGCTCTATGAAATGAAGGAGGTTGGGCTAGAATGTAGCTTCCGTCTCTACTCTAGGTTTGCTTAGGGCTCACGGCAGTTTGGTGGGTAGAGGGAGGAGACTGGGGAAGGGTGCCATAGCTCCTTGGTTCCCTCCTCAATTCAGAGGATCTCTGCCTTTTGTACGTTTGGCTTTCTTGCTTGTATATCAGGATGGTAGCACTAAACCGTAGTTTCCCATCATTCAGTCAGTCAACCACACCTCATTCTTTCTGTGTGTGTGTGTGGAGTCCTGTGGGGCCGATGAGACCCGGGGCAGGATTTTTGTCCCCGGAGGACCATAAACTCATGGTCCATAGCAGTCACCTTAGTGCTGACACTCTGCAGTCTCTACGGTCTGCACCCCTACACCGGGAACCTGTCAGCCTTACCCTCACTTTCAAAGCTTTAATGAGAGCAGCCACTTTATTCTCCCCAGTCAGACGGCCCTGAGCTCTGACATCCAATTGATTCAAGTGGCCACTCTTCCTCTTTCCGTGTGGATGGGGGAGGAGCTGGTGCCATTTAAAAGCTTAGGATTCAGTTCTGGGCTCTGCTGACTCTTAACTGTGTGGTCCGAGGTTGGTTATTGGACTCTTTTGAAGGTAGTGGCCACGCTGGAATCTATTTTGATGTTTTCAAATGTCTAGCAGTTTGCTAACGCGTCCCGGGCATTCGGTAACTCAACCCAATTGCTTGGGAGGATTTGGCAGTTTCTCCACACTACTGGTTTTAGAAGCTGAGTCCTTGGACTAGCAGCAGCAGCAGCAGCAGCAGCAGCACCTGGGTTGTGTGGCACCTGCACATTTTTCTGTCCTTGTCCCAGTCAGTAACACTGCAGGAGGGACAGAGCATGGCTAGCTGAATTTTAAGAAGTTGCTTGCCGTTCTGATGTGCTAAGTAAGCTTGGGACTCACTTCTCTATATTCTTGATACTTTCACAGTATTCATTATCCGGATGAAATTGCGTATATGATTATATATATGTAGAACGCACATAGTTTACTTTATTATGATTATTTTCTGAGACAGGGTCTCAGGTCGCCCAGATTGGCTTTGAACTCCCTATGTAGACAAGGATGAACTTGAATTTCTGATCCTGAGTGTTGGGGTTATGGACACATTACCACCATGTCTTTATTATTTATTTGTTTTAATTAATTAATTATTGTTATTATTATTATTTTTTTTGAGACAGAGTCTCACAGAAACCAATAGTTAAAGTAGTAAAGACGATCTATGGTTGCTGGAAGAGCCCAAATAGCCAAAGCAGTTCTTGCAGAAAGAACAAAGCCCAGAGGGCTTGCAATATCGGACCCCAAACTACACTACAGAGCCATAGTGACAGCATCAGCATGTTACTGGCAACAGACCAAACATGACCAGTGGAATAGAACAGAGGGTCCCGAGATAAAGCCATTCACATCAAAGATCCTAAAGCAATGGAGAAAAGACTTGACAACTGGTGCTGGAAGAACCGGATGTCCACAGGAGGAAGAACAAAGCTAGGTTCCCTATCACACTGTGCAAAAATCTGTTTACACTTGATCAGAGACCTTAATGTAGGATCTGAGACTTGGACGCTGCCATACTTCACGATGAAGACAGACAAAGATGTTCTGAAAATGACCTCAGCAGATTGGGAAATCATAGCCCGAAGTGTCAAATAGGAATGTGTGAAATTAGAAGTGTCTGGATTAGCAAAGGAAACAATTAAGTGAATGCAGATTGGGAGAAGGCCTTTGCCAGCCCTCCATCTGACAAGGGAATAGGATCCATAATATATAAAGAGTTCAAACAAATAAACATAAAAAAAACCAATCATTAGTGGGCAAATGAGCCAAAATTTGTCTTGGTTTGCTTTTCTGCCACTGTGATAAACACCATGATCAAAAGCAACCCGGGAGGAAAGGGTTTGTTTCAGCTTACAGTTCCACAGCATCATCTATCACTGAGGGAAGTCAGGGCAGGAACCTGGAGGCAGGAGCTGAAACAGAGACCGTGGAGGAGTGTTGTTTACTGGCCTACTCCACGTGGCTTGTTCAGCCTGCTTTCTTACACACCCTAGGACCACCTACCTGGGAGTGGCACTGCCCACAATGGGCTGGGTGTCCCACATCCATCTTTAATCAAGAAAATGCCCCACAGTCTTGCCTTTGGCCAATCTGATGGAGCCAATTCCTCAGTTGAGGTTTCTTCTTCTTAAGTAACTCCAGCTTGTGTCAAGTTGACAAAAAAAAAGCATAAAAATGGACATAAAAAATAGAGTACAAATGACCAACGCACACAATGTTCACTATACTCAGCTCCAAGGGAAACATAAATAGTTTGAGAATGTTGACTCTTCCCAGCGGGAATGGCCATCACCAAGAAAGTGAATGCTAACAAGTGCTGGCAAGGACGGGCGAAAGCGATGAACCTTGAGGTCACCATCGGTGTCGGTGGGAACGCAAACAGGTTCGGCCTCTGTGGAAGTCAGTATGGAGGCTGAAAGCAGGGTCAGACATGATGGCGGCACATGCCTGCCAGCTCAGGAGGCCAAAACAGAAAGATCAAGGCTACATTATGGGGTAGACTGGGCCCCTTTATCTTACTCAATCCAATCCCCAACCCCAGCAACAGCAGATTCATCGTGTGATCGTGTGATCTAGTTACACAATTCCTGGCTACAAACCTGAAGGAATGTAAACGGGACAACTAGAGAACTATTTACACATCCACACCCTTCCCTCCCCGCATGTCCAGGCTCACTGCAGGACTATCCACAACCACCAAGGTATACAATCAGACTAGATGCCCAGCACCAGACGGATGGATAAAGAGAGTGGGGTATACAGACAATGGAGTATTAGTCAGCCATAAGGAAGAAAGAAATTATGTCATCTGTAAGAAAATGTGTGGAACCAGAGGCAATGAGGTTAAGCAAAATGAGCCAGATTTAGAAAAATTTAGACATTGCCTGTTTCCTTCCATACATGAAATCTAGATTTAAAAGTAAATATGGGGATAAAAGTAGAAAGAGAGGTGTCTTGTGGGGGAGCAGGCTATGGTAGGGGCAGGGAAAAGGGAGGTTGATGGGGTAAACATGATTGAAGCCCATTGCATACATGCATGAAAATGCCACATTCTAGCACGGTTGGTTAATATACACAAAAGGACTGTCTGGAATAAAGAAAAAGCAGTAATTCTCTAGGAAAGCAAAAAGGTATATAGAGGGGCCTTGAGGGGGTATAAAGACACCCTTCCTCTCCCATCCTCCCCCAGGAGCCTCTGAAACACTTAGGACTTCCAGGAATGCAACTTAAAAGGCATTGCCTGGGGACTTTTCATCTTGCTGCCCACTGCCTACCTACCCAGCAAGTAGTCCATCCATCGTCTGTCATCTACCCACCCACTCATTCTTACATATATGAATATGCCCACCCATACATCCATGAACACACAAATCTGTTCATATGTCCATCCATCCACACATCCATCTATCCATGTATCAATGCACAAATGAATCCATCTACCCATACACACACACACACACACACACACACACACACACACACACACACACACACAC
>CABHPQ010000356.1:18183-35925 GCA_902168405.1 Peromyscus aztecus
GTGTGTGTGTGTGTGTGTGTGTGTGTGTGTGTGTGTGTGTGTGTGTGTGTTGGTTTTATGTCAACTTGACACAAGCTAGAGTCATTTTTGAAGAAGAAACCTCAATTGAGAAAATGCCGCCACCCAATTGGCCTGTGGGGTATTTTCTTGATTGGTGATTGATGTGGGAAGTCCCAGATCATTGTGGGTGATGCTATTCATGGGCTGGTGGTCCTGGGTGCTATAAGAAAGCAGCTGATCTATGAGTATAGCAGAATGTCATCAGGAGTCATCATTACAGTTTTCTTTTTTCTTTTAGCATTTAGTTTCATACTAGGTCCCTGGGCTTTCTAGTCTCTTTTGGTCACCCAAGTAGTGTTGGGTGTAGGTTCCATCTTGCAGAGCAGGCCTTTAGTCAAATTAATTACTGGTTGGTTACTCCCACAAGCTTTGTGCCACCATTGTCCTATCCCATCTTGCAGGCAAGACACCACTGTAGATCAAAGGGCTGACTTGTTGTTTACATTTCATTTTTGGTAGCACACAGAGTACCTTCCCACACAAAAGACACTGGAACATAGGGGTGAAGGTTCTATGTAGGCACCAGCTCAGCTTCTCCATGCTCAATGAGTTGTGTAGATGTCGTCTTCAGCAATGGGACCTTGTTATCAGTTTGTGGAGAGCAACCAATAGTCTTGGCAACAGCCAGAGGTGGTGGAAGGTTTAAAGGAAACAGCATTTCCAAATATAACATACACATATTAGCTCACAGAGGACAGACAGCAAACTCAAGTCAGACAAAATTCCAGAACAAAGGAGGGGGAGTGGGCACAGAGTCCTACTCCTAGCCAAGCAACTAGTCTCAAATGATAGCTGCTGGGAAAGGAAAAAATCAGTTTTCTTTAGTGGACTGATACTGGGTATATCAACCACACTCTAATGCAGATTCCATGCTCAGGAGTAGTTGGCCAACACAAATCAGACTCCTTCCTTCCTTCCTTCCTTCCTTCCTTCCTTCCTTCCTTCCTTCCTTCCTTCCTTCCTTCCTTCCTTCCTTCCTCCCTCCCTCCCTCCCTCCCTCCCTCCCTCCCTCCCCCCCTCCCTCCTTCCTTCCTTCCTTCCTTCCTTCCTTCCTTCCTTCCTCCTTCCTTCTCTCTCTTTCTTTCTTTCTTTCTTTCTTTCTTTTCTTTCTTTCTTTCTTTCTTTCTTTCTTTCTTTCTTTCTTTCTTTCTTTCTTTCTTCCTTCTCTCTCCCCCTCTCTCCTTCCCTCTCCCTCTCTTTCTTTCTTTCTTTCTTTCTTTCTTTCTTTCTTTCTTTCTTTCTTTCTTTCTTTCTTTCTTTCTTTCTTTCTTTCTTTTTTTCTTGAGAAAGAACATGACGTTGTATGGATAAGGAGTTGTGAAGCATCTGGGAGGAGTAGGGGGTTGAGAGAGAATATGATAAAGATAATTATATGAAATTCTCAAATAATAAAAATAATAAAACAACAAACAGACTTCTTTCTCCTGGTATTTGGATAGTATTCTGGCCTTAGGTATATCCAGAAACTTTGCCTAAGTCCAAGATGAGCACACTTCTCAGGTGGGATACTTTTCTGCCAGCAGAATATCAAAACTATTCTTAAGACTTTGTAAGAATTGGGAGTCTGTAGAGGTAAAATTCATTGGTAAATTCTGTAAACACCTATGGTCGTTATCTTTTAAAGCTCAGAAAAACGTTTGGATGTACTTTTTGCCTTTAAAAAATTTAGATTTAATTATTTTTGAAATTGTGTGTGTATGTGTGTGTGTGTGTGTGTGTGTGTGTGTGTGTGTGTGTTGTGTGTGTGTGTATCTGCAGAGGCCAGAGATGTCAGTGGCTGTCAGGAAACTATCTTGGGTCCTTTGCAAGAGAAGTGTTTATGTTCTTAACTGCTAAGTCATCTCCTTCTCTCCTTGCCCCATTTGTCTCCTGTTGTTGTTGAAAAGAGTATTTCATTTTTACTTCAAACAAATCATAAACAAATCCCTGCAGTAAAGCATCCTCCAGATCCATGTCTTCAAACTCAGGGGCAGCTGTCCCGTTGAGGTGAGCCTAGGCCATGTCTCTGGGGAGGAACATCATTAGCAGTCAGGCTGCTAAGTGGGAATCCCGACTCACACACCAGCTGTCTGTCTGTGGGCCCAGAACTTAGTACCCCAAATCCTAATATCTATAATTCTGAACTTCCCCATTAACAAAACAAGGTGAACAGCGGCCCTAGAGTGCTGTTCAGATTTCATGCGCTGATACTCCTAAGAGGCTTACTTGTCCCAGGCCCAGCACAAACTGAGTCCCCGTGGTCCCTATTGCAGTGCCACAAACCCGATTGGAACCCCCTGGGTACGCCACTCTCCATCTCCACGGGCCCTCCACCCATGCTCTTTTTTCCCACGGGAAATTTTCCAACACAAACCTGCTTAGCCTTCCTAGCTGTATGTACTCTCTCTGTTCTGTCATAGACATTTTCATTACGAAGATTCTTGCCAGTTCTGGCTTCAGATTTCTTTCCTGATCTCCATGAATTCTCTATCCCGACACTTTCCTGGAGGCCCATCACTTTGTGCTGTTACGCCCTCACTAGGCCGGGGAACCACACGAACAGTACCTGTCCCCTGGGAGCTCTGCAGGATCTCTAGTAAAAGGAAAAGAAACGAAGACCTGGGTGTTGTATTAACTTCTACTGGAGAGCCAGTCCTACACCTTGGAGAGCCTCAAGTTCAGGGCTCCATACAATGGGTCCTTATACAGTAACCAGGAGAGGGCTTGGGCCACTGTGTGTGTGTGTGTGTGTGTGTGTGTGTGTGTGTGTGTGTAATGCTTATCTTGAGACTCAAGCACTGTGTTGTTGCTACCAAAGGGCAACCACATATAATTCATTACCTTCTTAGGGCATTGAGCCAGCTTTCAGATGGAGCCATGGAAATTTCCAGAGGGTGTTCTCACCAATGAGCAGGGAGCAAGAGTGTCTACAGCATGCTAGCCTTTCTTGCCTCTTTTCTGCTTCAGTCCACGGTCCTAATCCACATCGGCAGTCCTCTGATGTAACTACCCGTGTATTTGTCTTTCTTTCATCCCCAAATGAGTGGTAATTAGCTACTGGAGTTGCTTTTTGGATACCTTTTCAAAATTGCTGTGTTCTTCTCACTGATAAGACCCTTCTATCTGATTTCTATCCAATCCTTCAATTTCTGTAAAAAAGCATTTCCTCTGGATGTATTGCAAGCATCATGGCTATAACAGTAAATCTTTTTCTGAGTGATTTTCTGTGCTAAAAACACTGTGTGGGTGTCCCTTTTGGGCTGTGCCATTTATATTTTACCACTACCCTGTGAAACAGAAGTTGTTAATACCCCATTTGCAACAGAGGAAATTGAGGCATGGAGAAAGTTCAGGAAATACAGGAAGAAAGAGACAAAAGAGGAACTCAAGCTCAGGTCTGCATAGCTCCAAGGGCTGTGCTCTTAGCCAGGAGACTCGGTATGGTTTGAGTTACTGTACTGTCTCTGTCAAAAGCTCCAGGCACATTAAAAAATACATATGGTATTCAAAGTGACTTCACTACTATGATGTTACCAAACTGTGCTTTCCATATTACATCTGACCTTGTACTACATTTAAATGAATCCAAATTCATTTAATACATTTATTTACTCGTTTGTGTGTGTGTGTGTGTGTGTGTGTGTGTGTGTGTGTGTGTGTGCTCACATTGTTGTGCTGGTGTGGAGGTCAGAAGACAACTGTAGCCCATTGGTTCTCTCCTTCCAGCATGTGGGTTCCAGGGACTGAACTGGGTTGTCAGGGGTGGCAGCAAGGACCATTACACACACACTGACCCATTTCACTGACCCTCCTTGCATTGTATCTTTCATGTGAAGGACAAATGGGAAAGAAATACTTCAGTTTTTCTCCTCTGCTTTTTGGAATCAGATATATTTTTTTCTTTGGGATGTACAGCTGAAGGCTAGGAAATTGTTTATTGGAGCTTTGCTGGTTCTATGATATCAGAATTAATCTGATGATTTTGTTTTGAATGGGAGTTACTTTAGTCCTTTTTGATTCCAGAGCTGCCTGTCAAGCCTTCTTCACACCCATTGTGTAGTTAAAAAAAAAATACTGTCTTAGTTAGGGGTTTTTATTGCTGTGAAGAGACGCCATGACCATGGCAACTCTTACAAGGAAAACATTTAATTGGGGTGACTTGCTTACAGTTTCAGAGGTTCAGTCTATTATCATCATGGCAGGGAGCATGGTGGTATGCAGGAAGACATGGTACAGGCTACATCTTGGCTTGTAGGCAGCAGGAAGTTGACTGAGACACTGGGCAGTATCTCAGCATAGGAAACCTTAAAGCCTGCCCCCACCATGACACATTTCCTTCAACAAGGCTATACCCACTCCAACAAAGTCACACCTCCTGAGAGTGTCACTCCCTATGAGATTATGGGGGCCAATTACATTCAAACTACCACAAATACCTTAGGATATGAGAAGCTTTGAAGGATAGCCCTGCACTCAAATCCATTGTTATTAAACAACATAATTTGCTCTCTAAACTGCCTCCACTGCTGCCCCTTGTGTGTGTGTGTGTGTGTGTGTGTGTGTGTGTGTGTGTGTGTGTGTCTGCATGTATGCTTGCATCTCATAAAGGAGTTTGGAAGTTTATAACTTTTGTTTTTATTACACAATCAGAGACTGAAAATTTGTAAACATAACTTTTTTTTTTGACTTTTTAATGAAATTGCTTTCTGTGTAAAATCTATGGTGGGGGCACCTTAACACTTCCTAGGGGCAACAGTAAGAGACACTAAAAGATTTTAATCTCATATTTATTCATTTATCATATACTTATTGGGGATCACATACATGCAAGGTAGTATGCTCAGCACTGGGGTATGGATGTGGCTAGGAAGTAAAACTGCTGCTGTCACTAAATCCAGGGTGTATGTAAATACACTTAGGAGTTTCAAACAAAGTCAAGTTGGTACTGGAACAGAGAGAAAGAGCCATCTCACCAATGTTGCTAACACATGGATGGCTAAGGCTCTGATGTAATACAGTGGAAGAAGCAGTGTTCTCTTGCTGTTGTTTGCTATAATTTGTCCCAGGAAAGCATGTCCAACGTTTTCTACCTAGCTGGCATCAATAGCAACTACAGTTTGTTGTGAGATATTTGTGTACTGTGTGAAGATGTATTGGTGTGATTGGTGTAATAAAAAGGTGAACCGCCAACAGCCAGGTAGGAAGGTATAGGCAGGACTTCCAGGCAGAGAGAGAACTCTGGGAAGAAAAAAGGAGAGTCACCAGCCAGACTTGGAGGAAGCAGGATGTGCAATACAGAGATGAGGTAACAAGCCTTATGGAAGAATGTAGATTAAAAAATATGTGCTAGTTTCAGTTATAAGAATTAGTTAGGAACAAGCCCAAGCTAAGGCCAAGCTTTTATAGTTAACAATAGGTCTCTGTGTCATTATTGCAAGCTGGCAGTCCTGACAAAAAAGTATCACTACATATGGCAGGATAGACCTCCTGAGGATCTTGGCTGCAGACATGAGAGAAAAAGTCAGGAAAGACTACAGGACAGATGATGTGTATGCTGATCCTTCTGTATGGGAACAGCTCTGAGACTGTATGAGACATGATAAATCTTGTTAGCTACAGAGTCCTCATGGCTTATTGCCATGGCTACATGCCGTCCTTTCATATGGCATGGATAGAGATTTATATTACAGTTTGGTCATGTAGTCCAAATGGGCTTATAAAGTTGACAAATGCCTTTCACCTGCTCAAGCATAAAACAAAAAATCATCTTTAACTGACATGTGCACACCACACATTCCATACTTGTGTGTATGGAATAATGCAGATGCGTATGTTACCTTTAAAAGTTTGTGTGTTTTCAGACAAGAAGACCAGACACCAATGAAAGAAAATAGCACAGGTGATGCAGTCTCTCAGAATGCCTCTGTTGCAGTTTCCTCAAAATCCTGCATCAAGAACAACTTCAAAGCTGCTAAGTGAGATGGTCCAGCTTCACAGACTACTCCAGCCAAGACTTTAGATAAGCTCTACACTTCCCCATCACACAGAGATTAAACAAAAAGTAATAAAGCTAGCTCTTCCAGGACTTGACCATTATCCCAATTTACTCAGGGTCCCCTAAAGATGCTTTCACCCACACACAACTGAAAGCAGTCTAGAGAACACAGTGCTTACGTTCCCAAAAGGTGGGGTGGGTGGTTTCTGGTTGATCAGTGGATGTTTGTTATTGTTTAGGGAGGTTGGTTACAAGTTGTTATTGGTCATGGTCATGGAGGAAACTAAACAAGAAGGTTAGATTCAGGGATCTTTTTCTAAAAAGATTAAAAACAGGGGGATGTAGAAATGATAGGATAAAGTGGTAGATTATTGAATCTACTTTAAACTAAAAAACAACTATTAATCTCTAATATTTTTTACATTGGTATGGATTTTTATATATTGATACAAATTTAAGGTTATTTTTGTTTTAACATACTGTATATATGTTTCTACTCTTGTTTAAAGTATTGTACCTATGCAGGTCATTTTAAAATTTAATGTAAAGTTCTAGTCCTTAAAGGCTATTATTACAAATTGTTTAGGATAATTAGGAAATGTAGGTTAGTTAGTACAATCAAACTTGCAGTCATATAGGTATGTTTTCTATGTCAAACAGATATATTTTAGATAGATGGTCTTCAAACACTTCAAAGACCTACAGAATATGGCATTTAAGATATTTTAATAACATAAGGCTTTTCATGACAGCAAGATCTGCTCCTGGCAGCACCAATCTACTTCATAAAAGTATGATGGGCATCAAAGAACCTCCAAATGGAGTTTGCTTTCTCTGTGGCAAAAGCTAGCCATTTTGGCAAGAAATTGCCCTTGCCTTGACTGCTGACAGTATGCTGTCCAAACTGGGCAAGCAGACACAAAAGAAGGCGACTGACAAACTTTGTCAAGACAGGGTAGGACAGTCCTTAAACTTTTCTGCTTCACAGAAAAGTCTGTCAGATATTATTGGCCTGTAGGCTGAAGATGGGTGCCTCAATGTTACAGAGAACCCTTGGGTGACTGTTCAGACAGCCAGATTTCTCTGTCATTTCTATAGTTTTAGAAGTTGTTTGTTATATACTTCCTGTTTACTCAGGCAATATTATATCCTTCTTGGGTCTTTGATGGGATTAAAGACTAGGTAATTATAGTTACAGTTCTCCTTTTTACCAAATTAAGGAAAAGAAATCTTTCATCAGAGATGTAAAGTTCATAAGGTTGAAAAACATAAAAGCTTAAGTTGCTTATCTAAGAAAATGTTTTAAGGTCTGAAAAGATATTTTTAGGATGGTAATACAAGTTATGATAAAAATGGTTTAAGTAAAAAAACTTTAAATTCATCAAGATAGGATAGATAATAGAGTATTTTTTTTTCTGAATATACCAAATACAAATGGACTGGACATTATGAATGTAATTCTTACCTGATAATTGCTCTTATTGTATATAGTTTTACTATGTTAGAGTTAAAACCTTTCCTTTTTTTTTTTAAGACAAAAGGGGGAAATGTGGGATATTTGCACACTGTGTGAAGATGTATTGCTGTGACTGGTGTAATAAAAAGCTGAACTGCCAATAGCTAGGCAGGAAAGTATGGGCAGGACTTTGGGGCAGAGAGAGAACTCTGGGAAGAAGAAAGGCAGAGTCACCAGCCAGATTCGGAGGAAGCAGGTTGGGTGGTATAGAGATGAGGTAATGAGTCTTATGGAAGAATGTGGATATATGGATTTATTTGAGTTATAAGAACTATCTAGGCGCCTTTAATCCCAGCACTCGGGAGGCAGAGGCAGGCGGATCTCTGTGAGTTCGAGGCCAGCCTGGTCTCCCAAGCGAATTCCAGGAAAGGCACAAAGCTACACAGAGAAACCCTGTCTTGAAAAACCAAAAAAAAAAAAAAAAAAAAAGAACTATCTAGGAACAAGCCTAAGCTAAGGCTGAGCTTTTATAGTTAATAAGTCTCCATGTCATTATTTATGGGATGGTTGTCCTGAAGAAAAAGTATTATTATAAGAGTTAATGCTTCATTACTTTTTCTCTTTTTTTTTGTGCAACTTGATCCATTCTTGGTTTGCTTTGATTTTATTTTCAGTCAGAAACATAGAAGGAACCACAAGCCTATTTCTTTACCCTCTGAACAACAAGCCATTGATGACTGTTAAGAAGAGGGTGGGACCTTGAGGAAAGTGACCCTGATAATACTAGAGGACTCTGGGCACTCACCCAGGTTCTGGGAAGACAGCTTTTGGATGCCTGGGACAGGCTTGCTATGAGGCAAGAGCTCTAGAATAGTCAAGAGAAATGGGCACTAAAGGTGGTGCTTTTGACTGCCCACTTGTGAACAGGAAAAAGGAACACTGAGAGCAGACCTTCTAGGGTTCAGTTCCAAATGCCAGCTCAGACTGGATGGAGGCAGAAGCTGTGGTGCTATCTGAACAGGCCTGAGTCTTTTGTAGGACACTAGTGGTAACAGATTATACCTTGTAAACACTGGAAACCCCCAAGTGTGACACAGCACCCAGAGTGTTTGGATGCATCACAACAATCTCACTGTGCTAAATCAGTGAATCAAAACCTGCAAGAGGAAGACCACTGAGAACTACTCCAGAGTCTCACATTAGCTCAAGTTTTAGCAATAGGTTACATTTTGAAATCAGGGAGACTTGGCTTGATAGCAGCAGCTCATGCCAGGAGGCCTGACCCTAGGCTCAACATGAAACAGTAAAGCTGTGTGGCTCCAGAATGCTTGAGAACAGTAGTGGGATGCTGGAGATGAGCAGGGTGGCTTCACAGGGCCACCTGCCCTGATACTGAATGTTAAGGGTCTCTTTTCTCTAGTCTGCTCTATACTTGTAGACTTGTACATCTGTAGAGTTTCCTGGTGTCTGGAATTACCTCAAATGAATTTTTTTTGGCAAATGTCTGGGTTTTGGAAAGAGTTTGAACATGTTTTGCCCCACATGTCCTCTCCTTAAACACACCCACATGCACTTTAAGAGGAATTCATCCATATGGTATATTCATCAGCAGTTCACTCATCAAAATTGCTATTGTGTCAAAAGCATTTGATTTCCAACTTGCCATTTAAGTTGTTCCAAAAAAAAAAAAAAAAGCCTGTGAGCTTATTTTCTTGAGCTACAATATAGATTTGGTAAAAGAAAGACAATGTGATTTTTTTTTTTAGTTTTAACTTAACATTGGTGTTGCTCAAAAATTTTAAGCTTGCTAGAATCCATTCTTTTAAAACTAGTGTGACCTTTACCACCCATTCCCACTTAAAGGATAATGATGATGATGGCAATGATTAATGATGGCAATTGTGGTTACTTGATAGAGCAGGCTTAGGCTATTTCCTGATTGTTCCTGGAAACCCACCCTCCAATAATTATGACTGCAGAAGTAGAGCAGGCATAAGAACTGGGAATTGGCATTTGTAAAGGATATTTGATTTGCAGGCAGAAGACATAGGCTGTGAACAGCCTTTCTCAGAAAAAGAGATTGGAGTAGCGCCCACTCAATCTTCTCCCCACAGAAGTTCTAGGGTTAGGTGACCAATAGCTGATGATATCTCCCACCCAGAGACTTGGTTTTTGATCTCCAACTCTTAAAAGAAGATGAAGTCCTGGCCTAACCTTACGTGCTAAATGCAGGTTGGAACAAATGTCCAGTGTCTGAGTATGCATTTGGTACCATTTTGACCAATTTTCACAGACAGAGTAAAGGAATATTCTGTGGCATCCTTCAGAAGTAAGTAAAATGAACTGGCAGCTTTGTTGACCCCACAGTTTGATCTTAGTTAAACGTGGTCAAAGATTAGTCCTATTCTTTCTTTTTCCAGTGTACTGTCCTAACAGTGACTCAATGGATGGGGTAACTGACCTCTGAGGTAGTAAACAATTTTACTTTATAGTCTTTAGTGCTTTTTTTCTGCTTTTAAACTCCTATTTGAGAAGAGGGCCATGAAGAATTTTACTTAGATTGAATTCATCGTCAAAGTTACAGGATAGGTACCAAGTCTGAAGGAATGTGTGTGGGTGAATACATACAATCTCAATGTGCATATTTTGGTGGGCAAAAATAAAGGGCTGGGGAATTGTATTTAGGTATTGGATAACTAGGGAAGAAGCTAAGTTTTAGTATCTCTTACTTTAATGTTATTTCCTCTGGAAAGTATGATTTCTTCTGTACTATATTGAAATCCCAGGGCACAGTGGGCTTCAAGCAGGCCATGCACCATCTCCTATGCTCTTTTAGTGGATGAAGGTTTTTAAACAGCTTTAGTGTCAAGAAACTATCACTGTAAGGGATCAGTTGTAGCAAACACAAGCAAGTTGCAAGCTCATGGCTATTAAATGTTTATTTCTCAAGGATGCCATGAAAGATACATCGTTTCCTGAGCAATCTTGCTTCCTTCTGTTCTTCCTCCCTCCCTCCCTTCCTTCCTTTATTTTTATTTTTGAAACAAGGTGTCTCTTTGTAAGCTTGGCTGTCCTAGAACTCACTCTGTAGACCAGGCTGGCATTGAACTCACAGAGATCCCCCTGCCTCTGCACTCCCCCCAACCCCCAGTGCTGGGATTAAAGGTATGCACCACCACTGTCTGGCTCTGAGCAATCTTTATAATTAATCTAGGTCTACACTTCTTTTAGAGATTCCAGTACTTTCCATAAGACCAACAGAACTGTAAAAACAGCTCAAACATTTCATAAAAACAGCAACAATGACTTTGATTTTGAAAAAAATGCAAATGGTGCTTGTTTAAAAAAGAGGAGAGAAGGCATACATTTTTAGACACCAAAACTCACTGTCTCAGTAAAAAATTGCCAGGTAGCTGGCTGAGCCCAACTTACTTCGTGAATAACTTTTAGGATCAATTAGGTTCAAACTTTGTGAAAAAGCTTGACTTATTCTTCCATTGGTTTGGTTACTGATCTGGTAGAGAGTGGTAAATGAATAGGGGGTAAAGGTAAATGTCTTAGTTAGGGTTTCTATTACTGTTATAAAACACCACAACCAAAAGCAACTTGGGGAGGAAAGGTTTTACTTCAGCTTACAGCTTTCAGGTTACACTCCTTCAATGAGGGAATTCAAACAGGGCAGGAACCTGGAGGCAGGAGCTGATGCAGAGGCCATGGAGGAGTGCTGCTTACTGGCTTGCTTCACATGGCTTGCTCAATCTGCTTTCTTATAGAACCCAGGATCATTAGCCCAGGGATGGCCTCAAACTCTCAGAGATCCGCCTGACTCTGCCTCTTGAGGGCTGGGATTAAAGGTATGCACCACGACCGCCCGGCTGTATTATACTATGTTTAAGATAGTGAAATTTTTATCACATTTTGTGTGATTGGAAGCCATTATTTCCTTTGGGCGGTCCTTTAAAAGATATTAATGGGCTGAAGATACGGCTTATTGTTTTTAGAGTGCTGGCCTAGCATGCACAAAGGCCTGGTTTTGGTCTCTAGGACTACAGACATTAGGTGTGGTGGTGCATGCCTGTGATCCCAGCACTCCATAGCAGGTGGATGGTGGCTGCCGTGGGATCAGAAGTACAAGATTATCCTGGACTACATAGAGAACTAGAGGTCAGATAGGCTACATGAGATGCTATCTCCAAAAACTGAACAAGAGGCTGGAGAGATGGCTCAGTAGCTAAGAGCACTTGCTGCTTTTTCAGAGGATCTGGGTTCAGTTCCCAGGACCCACATGGTGGCTCACGAATGTCTGTGTAACTCCAGTTCTAGGGAATCCAATGCCCTCTTCTGGCCTCTGTGGCCACCAGGCACACATGTGGTACATATACATATGTTTACATAAACACTGATATACACAAAATAAAAATAAACGGATCTTTAAAGATTGAATAAATACATTTTTAATGTTCTAAGGAGTCGTCTTATTTTCCTTGAACTTATTTTGTTCTTCCCATCTCTGTCATTTCTAAGTAAAAATTTAAAAATCCTGTTTATATATATATATATATATCTTAGTTATTGTTTATTGTTACTTCATTTGCATTTCATTACTTTTTTAAGTACACAGATATAGCCACAAGCTAGGAAACGTTTTCATATCCTCTTACAATATAGCAAGTCATTAGACCCCGGTTGTATGACAAAAAAAGGCTACAGAATATTCTATTACCATAGACACTTTCATTCATCCACTTGTTCATTCAGCAAGCATTTGGAGATCAACTATATGTGCTAGGTGTTGCTGTAGGTGCTGAGGACTTTGAAATGGATAAGACAGATGGGGTCCATGTGCAGATGGAGTTTATTCTATGGCACTAAACAGTAGACAAAAACCCATCCAAATATATCACTGGGGAAACCACCCCAAGTATGGAGCATAGAACTGAAATGACATGAAGCGATGGGGTATCTATCCTACTAGTTAATATAGAATGGTCCTGGAAAACTCCCCATAGACAGTAAGCTGAGGTGCATTCTGCCCTACCGTGACTGCAGGTTCTGAACTGAAGGGCACAAGGCCCTCCCTTCACCCTAGAATTCTACCATGTAAAACCTTACCATTGGATCTTCATAAGCCAGGAGCTGGACATACGTTACACGAAACCTGTGATGATACAGCACATGATACCTGAACTTCAAGAATTTGGGAGGCAGAGCCAGGAGGATTAGAACTCAATGCCAACCTGAACTCTGGCTCAAGAGTTTCACACGTTGCATATCCTTCCAAAATTGGATTACATACATTTTCTATATTTAAAATTTGAGAAGAGACCAAGCAAGACAAAACTAGATGTCTTCTCTGGCCATTCCCTCCCCCTGCGCTAGTTCCTGGGCCTGTGGTTACTGACAGAAGCATAATTAAGAAGTGGTTTTCTTACTTAGAGGTAGAAAGCATGTGCTGTGGGTTTCCCTGTGAATTTAACCTCTTCTCTCCCTCCTCTTTATCCAGGCCTGCAGCAGCAAGAAGATATGGAACACAGGTCATTAACAGGCAGGCATGGAAAATGCTGCCTCACTAGGAAGATGGAGTTCTGGAATGACTGCCATAGGTAGATTTTCTGTGTGGACTCTCTAGGAACGGCAAGCCCAGGTATTTGACTAAACTTTTGGGCGAGCCTGTGAGAGTTTCTGGGTGACACTAGCATTTAAGTTGCAGGCAGAGGAGAGGAGATGGCCCTCCCTGTTGTGAGGAGCACCACCTAATCTGTTGAGCACCTGGATTGAAAGAAAACGTAGAGGGAAGAAGAATTTTCCTTTCCTAGTGCAACTGAGCGGGGACCCTGGTCTTCTACTCTGGCCCTCACACAAATGGTGTTCCTGCTCCCTGGTCTTCCAGATGAGAGTGGAATCTACACCTTTGGTTTTTGCTTTCTAGGTCTTCAGACTTGGACTTGAATGCACACAATTTATTCTCCTGGTTCTCCAGCCTTTGAATCTAGAGCAAAGAACTACCATTTGCTTTTCTGGGTGGGTGTCCAGATTGCAAATGGTAGATTTTAAGATCACTCAACTTCCAGAATGGTATGAGTAAATTCTTTGAAATAGTGTATGTATGAATGTGTGTGTTCTGTTTTCTTAATTAATTATTAACTAATTAATGCACACCAATGAAAAGTGATTCTTACTGGATCAATAACAGGCCCTTACATTGACTGTAGGAAGAAAGGAGTTGAGATGGTCTGTGGCTTGGCTAATAAGATTCTGCCATCTCTCCTATGTAAAGCCTGCCGTCAATTCCAGCAGAAACAGGATGGCACTGGTATGTGCCCCTTGTTGCCAGCGTGGCTCTCTCAACTGGCACACAGAAGGCCCACCTCACTGGGGCAATGACCTTTGATAGTGAGGAGAGAGGTAGGCAGCTCTGTTCCAGTCAGGAAGGGAATTCAGGAGAATTAAAGATAAAATTCAAGTTCTAGGGGTTTGTGGACCTGGTGCAGAGTTCAGTTCTGCCTTGCTCTTCCGCAATCTGTCAAAGCCATGGTATCTTCTTCACCATAACACCTGAGTGAACTGCATGGGGGTCTGTGATGATACATTACTGAAAAGACAGAGGAAATTATCCAGACGATTTAGGTCAGGCATCTATAATATAATCTTCAACTCTACAAAAAAAATGGCTGTCTCCTAGCAATAGAGCCTATTTATTAGTTAAGGCTGCATAATAATAAAAAAAAGTGATGTAAGGCAGAGACCAATTGTGTCCCAGAGTCTAAATGTGCTTGCTGACAAGAAACAGCCCAGATGAATTGTGACAGGTAACGATGAGCTAAAAGTGTCTGAATACTTCTGAACCTCACATGACAGAATATATATATGTATCTGAGAATTCCTGATGTCAGTTCCTTTTTAACCAGTTCCTATTAGATGAAGCTAGCTATTCAGGAGGCCATGGCTAGGCAGGACTTTGACATGTTAACAGTACAGAAATTTGGGTCAGAGCCCTGAGGCCAAAGCTCAGGTGAGCTGTATACAGCTGGACACTTGGACAGTATTTCAATCTTTTTTCTTTTTAATTTTTTTGAGACAGGGTCCCATGGAGCACGTAAGTGGCCTCAAATTTGCTACGTTGTCAAGGCTAACTTTGAACTTGTGATCCGCCTTGCCTCCACTACCAGAATGTTGGGATTACAGGCTTCTGCCACCATACCTGGTTTATACCAACCTGGGGGATTGAACCCAGGGCCCTGTCCATGGTAAATGAGCACTCTACCAGCTGAGCTACATCTGGAGCACCCAGAAAGCACAATGCTTGGCACAGAGGGCATGCTCAGAGTGAATGGAAGCTGGTCTCTTCACCATCCCCAGCACCACCGCTACAACTAGCTGCTTGGTCAGATACTGAAGAGTAACTGGGCTTCTGGTTTGATAGAACTGTCAGGCTGGATGGGTACAACTGGGCTCTGATGGACTGAGTGTATAGATGTGGGGGGGGGGGGGCAGAAGGAGAAAGGACACAGGTTGTGTGTTACCATGAACTTGGGTTTGATTTTCAGCTTGGCTTCTGACTGGTTAAATGACTTTAGGGAAGTGGCCTCAGTGGGTTAGCCTACAAAATGGGATAACAATTCTTAGGATTCAGGGATGATTAAGTGTCACATGGCATTCAAATAGTTTCAGGCATGTGGATACTTAGTTACTGTTAGTTCCTATACCCGGTGGGAACTGGGCAAGTTCAAGGGAACGACAAAGGAAAAATTTTAATCTGCCTTTACAATGTGAAACACCTGGCTAGAAGTGGCTGGCTCTAGGAATTCAGCTAATCCAAACAGCCTGGCTAAATCCCAGCTCAGTTGATCTGGCCACCGTGTCATTTAGCTCAGCAGAAAAACCCACAGCAGTGTGGCAGAGCCAAGCGAAGCCCGTGAGAACCTCTAGGACTCTCTTCGAATCAAGGCCTCACTGTTAGCGGTCCATTGCTGAAACAGCGAAGACACAACTGACTGGGTATTGTCTGTTTCCTCAGCATAGTCCACAGTTTCCTGGCACGCTTTCTCAGTCACCTTCACTCCCAACCAAGAATCATGACGGCAGCATGCCTTCAGGATGACGATGTCTCAATGCCTCTGGCTTTGGCGTCTCTGCTGCCAGCCAGTTCTTACGGCTTGGGTGGCATCTGCTCTGGCTTGGTCAGCCTGGCTGGGGAGAGGCTGAAAAGGAGAGTGGGAATACAGAGGTAGTGTGCAGAGGAAGCCTTGACTGAGGCATGATCTGGGGGGAGGGGCAGACCTGACTGCTTTGAAGTTCTTAAGGGTCATGGAGGCTGCTACTGTAGCATTAGGTAGTAAAAAGCTTGAAGCCCTGGAATGTCTATGCACAGGGATGAGATTCAATGACAGTATAACACATCTCTCTTCCCAGAGGAAGGATGATGCTGTAAGGGAAACAGGATGCATTGGATCGCATGTCACAGCCTCTGTGTACAAACAAAGCTGGCTTACGGTTACTATCTATTGTTCCAGGGGCCATGCTAAGTGCCTCCAACTACCGTGCTAACTAATTTGAGTCACACAAAAACCTGAAGCACGTGTGTGATATTTCCCCGGCGAACTAAAGACATTTAGCAAAAAGGAGAGAAGGCTAAAAACCTCACCCTACACATCCTCTCCCGTGTGTCTGCTTCATTTGTTTGAAAATGTATGTGAACTAGCTGAACTTGTTTGGCGGTGTCTATTCAATTACTGGATTTAATTTGTATTGTCTGACAGCTTTCTCAAAAGAAAACAGCTTCGCCGAATCCTCAGGGCCCACACACAACACGCACTGGAGACCAAGCGGGAATAAGGCACCACAAAATACCGAGAAAAACCTTTTTTTTCACAAAAAGTACATTTCCAAGGCCTTTAGTGACATGGACACACTTAACGGAACTCGTACTTGGGAGGAGGAAAGGGATCGAAATGGCAAACAGAACAAACAACTCATGTTCCAAGGGTTGCAAATAAAAACAATGTACCAGAGATGGCTGGATTAAAATGCCCTTTTATAGACAACAAATGGGCATAAATCCCAGAGGACCAGAGAGTGCCTATTAATTGTTATTATTTATAAAACGTTGAAAGTGCACAGGGAGCTTCAGGGCCATGTCCAGATAGTGAGTGAGTGTGCCTGGAGGTCTCTGCTTGTTTATGCGTGCCTTCCCCAGGCAGGAAAGCTAATCTGCCTGCCAGCTCACCACAGAGCAGATTGCAACAGGGCACAGGTGTTTAAAAATAACGTCTGAAACCAGGTAACTTTCATAGGTTAATTTTGGTACAGAGCAGGAATTAAGTTGTCCTTGATTCTATCAATGCAGCCGAACATCGTCATACAACAGACAGGACAGAGACAATAGCAGGTGTAGGAATTGCCCTTAATTCCGCTGTCAGAGGATTTCTGTCTGTCAGGTGGTGCTGGTAATTATTACTATTTATGAAATACTGACAGTACACCGGGAACTTGAGGACCACGTACAATGTACCTTATGCTGTTGTGATTTGCCCTTGAAAGGCTCCCCTTGTAATGCTCTACCAGTCAGAGAAGTTCAAAGACATTGTTAAATTGGATAAACTCTCAGGACAAAAGATTGAATGCCAAACTGGCACAATTACATGGATAAATTGAATACACCAGTGTATATTAAATAACTTGAAACCACAAAGACTTGGTGCCTTTCTCAAAGGACTCTACATCCTATATGATCTAGAGACTTCTAAACTGTCCAGGAACATTAATTCTTATCTTAACCTTTTTAAAAATACGTTCTATAATTTTATTTTATGTGTATGAGTTTTCTTCCTGTATGTTTATCTGTGTACCACACACATGCCTGGTGTCTGGAGGTGAGAAGTGGCATGGATTCCATGGAACTGGAGCTATGGATGGTTGTGAGCTGTGGTGTGGGTGCTGGGAACCTAATCTGAGTCCTGTGTAAGAACAGCAAGTGCTCTTAACCTCTGAGCCATCATCCCAGCCCCCTTAATTCTTGTCCAATATAAATGGTTTTGGAAATTATGAAAAGGGGAAAATCTACACATGCATTTTTATGTGCAACAAGCATGATTTTATGTATTCTGAAATTAAAGGATAACATGTGAAGAGCAATAATAGATCATTTTCACTTAGTAACAGATTATGCATTCAAAAACCATAAGTCAAATATTAGGGAGATAAACTCTACTTCACATGGAAGAGATAAGGCGAGTATAACAGACTCCCGAGT
>CABHPQ010000357.1:9954-39580 GCA_902168405.1 Peromyscus aztecus
TTCCTTCCTTCCTTCCTTCCTTCCTTCCTTCCTTCCTTCCTTCCTTCCTTCCTCCCTTTCTTTTTTTAAAAATGCCTATATCGATGTGAATGTGTTTGGTGTATGTGTGTATGTGATGTAGTCACAGGTGTATGTGTGGGTGCATGCATCCCTGTGTATATGTGTAAGCCAGAAAACGATGCCACGTTCTATCATTATCTTATTTCTTTGAGACACTACCTGAACCTAGAACTGGGCTGGTGGCCAGAATACCCCAGTGATCTTCCTGTTTTTACTCCCCATAATATTGGGATTACAGGTGCATGTGGTCATGCCTGGGATTTATGTAGGTGCTAGGGATTTGAACCCAGGTCCCCAGGTCTTCAGGTTTACATAGCAAGTGCTATTACCCACTGAGCCATCTTCCTAGCCCAAGAATAAGAGTTTTAATTCTTGAAGAAGTAGAGTAACTGCTATAGAAAGTAGCTAAGGAAACGGTTGATGCTTGATAATTTTTCAGAATCAAATTTTATTCTTTGACCTACATAAACATGCTTTCTTCCTTTTAGAGATGAGATCCACCCTCTTCAGAGAGATCCTCTTTATCATTTGTTTAATTGAGGATGTAGCCAGTTCTTGTGAGGCTAAGCAAACTCTCTTCCCCCAGTGTCTCCTGGACATTCTTGTCCTTTACCTCAGAAGGTAAGCTGGACTTCCTCCCCAGGCCCTGTTCTTGATTCTGTTACTGCTCACTTCTTGGTCTGTGCCATTGTCCCTGTCCTATCTTTATTCTATCTTCAGTCTGTCTTATACCCACACATATGCCCAAGGCCCTCCCTATCCTAAAATAACCCTCCTCTGACCCTGCTGCTGTAGCAGGCTCCAACCTTATCTCTCTTCCGTTCACACCGCACTTCTAAAAGAGTACAAATTCTGCTTTCACTTCCTCTTCACAAGGGCCCTTTTGAATCCCTCACGACATGGCTTCTTCCTTTACTTCTCTCTCAAACCTTTTGGAAAACCAACAGGCGTTCTATATCCAGGCTAGATATGGAAAGGTCTAAATACTCCTCCATCTCTGGGAAAAAAAATCTCACCTCTCGGAGTTTTCTCATGCCTCTGTGTACCTTTCATTTTTCTGAGAGCGTCTCTTTCATTCCCCTCACTACAACTGTGTTTTCTGTCTTCTATCTTCTCCATAGTGGAAATACTCTCTTTTCTCCATTCTTTGCCTTAGAAAACTTCTGATCCACTCATTGCTTTACATTTGAATTCCTTCAGTCACCTTTCATCTAGGACTCATAAATTTTAACAGTTTCCAACTGCTACTGGGACTTCCGTAGGCAGTTCAAACTCAGAATATCTAAAACAAAACTCACGGATGCCACCAAACTCTGAAGTCTACGTGGTTGCTTCTATGTGTTCTGTTGATGATGTCACTATTAATGAGTCGCCTTCTAAAGTCTTAAGTCATTTTTAAAATTTTCATCACATCTCATGTCCCATGCAAGGGAATTGCTAAGAGGATGCTGTTGGCTTTATGGTGCACAGGGTACAGGGTTTCTGTTTGGGAGACAGAGGCATCTGAGTTCAGAGTATGGTTTGCTGCTTACTAAGGATTCTTCCGTCCTGAGCAAGTTTAATACGCTTTCTGTGTCTCTCATTTCCACTTTTATTATCTGTTCATGGAGTTATGTGTTCCAAGGGCTCTCATGCAGCTGCTGAGATATTGGGGTTTCATACTTCAAAGACATCTTTGAAGTCCATTCCCTCTAAGATGGGTTTTCTGATCAGTCAAACACTTGGAACTTCTCTCTTCTGTGTGGATACAAACTTCGTACTTCCCTTCCTCATCTTTCTAAAAACTTACTTTACTGGTTATTTACTTGTTCACTCTTACCCACTTTCCACTCCTAGAGACCTAAGAATTTTGGAGACAATATTTGATTAATATACCAATTAAATATTTCTTGTGTGGTCTGATGCTGGGGATCAAACCAAGTGCCTCATACGTGATAGGCAAGTACTGTACCACTAAGCTGAATGTCTAGCCCTGCATTTATTACCCTTTTCTGTTTTCATTTGTTCACCTTTAATATTTGCACATACAGTAGTAGGTTTCTGTATGGTATTTTTAATTCATGATTTTTGATTTTGCTTCTCCTTCTCCCTTCTTCTCCTCCGTCTCCCTGCCCCACCCCTGTACTCTTTCCACCCCCAGTAACCTTCACTTTTATGACATATGTGATCCATTACTTCCTCCTATCCCTAGAATCCTTCGCTTGGTTCCCTTTCGAGTTTCATGACCTGTACCTGCCCATTTATTTTTTCGTTCTTAGGTAGCTAATTTATTATAGCCTCGGTACATACTGATTCAGTTAAAACAACAAATCTAATATGCAGACCTTTCTTAAAAGTCCCATAGACATGAACCATTGTTTATGAGAGGAGGAAGGAGAAATAGTAATGATAACAGAAACAATGATAATACATGAAGACAGAAGTAGTTTGTTTGGGCTGTGTGGCATTACTCGGATTGGATTAGAAAAGGAGGGAAGTCAAAGAAGTATGTGTCCTAAGAAGAGCAACATCAACTGTGTCTGTACTGACAGTGAGGTCATTTTGGAAACCGTCTCTATTTCTAACCCTGTTCTAATAATGGACATAGCATGAGGATTACTGTCCCCAGGAGAATATATGCTGGCAAATTGCCCTGTAGTTGAAAATAAAGGAAACATTCTGAAAATAAAGAGATGCAGTGGAGGGAGGAAAGAGCAGGTCTAAGTCTGTAAGGCATCTCCTCCATGTTCCAGCGTGTGTCAAGCAGGCTGGTGAGGTCCTGGAGTTCCTGTTGTCGTTGATAGTTACTTTGACGGAAGCAGAGAGAGCCGGAAGTACACGCAGGAGTTTAAGATGTGGGGACTGTGAGTGGATATAGGTTTCTGACAAAATTACTTGTCGTCCCATTCTTCAGGATGGGGTCTAAGAGCTGGATCAATCAAGCCTTCCAGCGAACGTTGAGGTTAATGGTCATTTATTATCACTGGGACAAGTTGGCTTGGCTCAGGTAGGGTTTAATCATAATCTATCACCTATTCTTCCAAAAGGCATTTATTTCACAGTCTCAAGTCATAAACTGAGGATTTGGATGGTAAGATTAAGCATGTTTTAAACCATTCTTCAAGGTGAAAAACAGCAGCTTAACCCTAACCTGCCCCTTCTGCTAGTGAAGATAATATGTAATCTATGTGGTTGAAGAAATGTGATTTCATCATGACTTTTTCTAAAATGAGAAGTATTCAAAATACATTAACCGCTCCCCCGAGTCCTCTGGGCGTCAGGAGGCAGCCTATGAGAAGCTGTGACATGGGTTTCGTGCAAGTTGCTTGACATTCAAGCTTTGCAGAGGTTTGTGCTAAGTTGTCATTGCCCCTACAGCTCTGTGTGTCTTAGATTTCAACACCTGCACGTAACTCAGGGAAAAGGTGTTGACTCACCATTTTATCACCCAACACATCACAGCAGACACAGCAAGCAGAGACTGAAGAAATACCAAATGACTGGTATTGATCTCTTAATTCAAGTTCCAGATTAGAAGAAAACAACAACTAGTTAACTTCATTCACACTTGCCTGTTTTTTTTTGAACTATAAAGATGAGTTATTTGAAATTACGATTTTAGAGCTTCCCTTGCTCCAAGCCACTCATTCCAGCCTCCACCACTTCTCCCAGAGTTCAAACCCCCACTGGCCGCTAACACATGGTCTTCATTTTCTAAGGGTGTGTGTGTGTCTGAGATCCTCTTTGAGGAGGACGTCACGAATTTGGCTCTTCTGGCTTGAGCTTTTCATTAAGTTCTGGGCTGACTAGTCTTTGTATGGTCGGGTTTTCAGTAATTCTGTGAACATCATGGTCTTATTCAACTTCTCCTTAACAAAATTAACAACTCGTAATTAGCTCCACCCGAGACGAAGGTAAATCCTTGTAGTTGGCAAGCGAGGACAGCTTGTGGCTACTCTCTGTTGATCTGCTGCCTGCCTCGGAGGGTGTTCCAGTCGAGTTTTTCACTCCAAGCTCACATGGGAAAACGGACAAAACAGTCACAACTGTCACATCTGTGGACAACTTCAGATTTTTCTGAATTTCCCTTATTATCTTCTGCATTTTCACTGGTTTCAAGTTTACTCATGGAACTTCCTGTTTTTAACCACCGATCCTTGCTCCTGCTTGAAACTGTAGTTTGAAACTGTTCACTTGAAAAAGTTAAATGTAGTACAATCTTAGAGAACAAAATTTCCTCACACGTTGGGTTATTTGTATTATGAGAATTTGCTGTGTTTAGAGAAGGAACCAAGCGTAGGTATACATTGTAGAACAATATTTAATGTCACAAGTGGCAGCAGAAATTTAGCTGTGGGAAGTGTGTGTAGCTATGCATATATATAGAATTTTAAAAATGGGTTAAAATCTTATTGTTTCATCATTACCTTTTTATATCAGCATATTAAATGACAATGGCTCCTTTTAAAAGGTCCATTTAAATTTTTTTCTTTGTTTTATTTTACATACCAACCACAGGTTCCCCTCCCTCCTCTTCTCCTGTCCCCTCCCCCACCTCTCTTCTACCCCCCATCCACTCCTCCTTCTTCTTCATTCAGGTGGGGTAAGGTCTCCCTTGGGAATCCATAAAGCATAGCATATCAAGTTGATGCAGGACCAAGCTCCTCCCACCCTGCATCAAGGCTGAACAAGGCATCCCACCATAGGGAACGGGTTCCAAAGAGCCAGCTCATGCATCAGGAACAGGTCCTGGTCCCACTGCTAGGGGCCCCATAAAAGACCAAGCTACACAACTGTCACCCAGATACAGAGGGCCTAGGTCGATACCAGGCTGCCTCCCTAGCTGTCCGTCTGAGAGTCTGTGAGCTCCCACAAGCTCATATCAGCTGTCTCTGTGGGTTTTCCCATTGTGATCTTGATGCCCCGTTGCTTATATAATCCCTCCATCCTCTCTTTAACTGGACTCCTGGAGCTCGGTCCAGTGCTTGGCTGTGGATCTCTGCATCTGCTTCCATAAGGTGCTGGATGAAGGTTCTATGATGACAATTAGGGTAGACATCGACTTGATTACAGGGGAAGGCCAGTTCAGGCACCCTCTCTACTATTGCTAGGAGTCTTTGTGGGCCATCTTTGTTTCACTGGCACCAGGTTTCTCCCTAACCCCTTAAGGGCCCCCTTTATCAAGATATCTCTTTTATTACTCTCCTCCTCTGTCCTGCCTCTAACTCGACCATCCCGATCCCTCATGTTCCCATCCCCCCATCCCCTCACCTCTACTCTCCCCACCCCACTCCCAGTTTATCCAGGACATCTCATCTATTTCCTCTTCCCAGGGAGATCCATGTGTCCCTCTTAGGGTCCTCCTTGTTACCTAGGTTTTCTGGGGCTGAGGATTGTAGTCTGGTTACCCTTTCCTTACATCTAATATCCACAAAAGGTCCATTTTTAAGATTATTATTTTTTAGGTTTTTTTTTGTGTGTGTGTATGTGTGTGTGTGTGTGTGTGTGTGTGTGTGTGTGTTTGTGTGTGTGTGTGCATATGAGTGCAGGTACACTGAGGAGACCAGAGGCTTCAAATCCCCTAGGGCTAGAGTTGCAGGCAGTTACAAGCTGCATTATGTGGGGGCTGGGGACGGAACTCCAGTCCTCTGGAATAGCAGCAAGTGCTCTTAACTGCTGAGCTGGCTCTCCACCTCCATCACACTGGCTTGCAAAGAAATACACTCATTGTAAAACAACAGCTATGGAGTCCTATAGACTTGCAAAGATGCTATGTACTCTAACAGACAGACCATGTTCTTCCTACCAGGTAGTGACATTTCAACAAGCTGTTTTCATCTTAGACATGTCTTCAGCTTTTCTTAGTCATGTTAAGCTAATGATGCCTACATTGATTGGAGAGAGGTGATAATTTGATCTTTCTGGACCAGTCATGGCATTGTGTTTCACAACTAGGGAATCCGTGCTAAACTGTAGGTACATTGTGTGCTGGTTAGACTACTCAGATATCCCCAATCTCCCTTTAGTTATGTGTTGTTACGATTTCATATATGAAATATTCTGTGAAAGGCTTCTGTGTTGAAGGCTTGGTCCCCATGAGGTATCACGATTGAGAGGTGACCGGAAACCAAAACACTGCCTTCATTAGTAGGTTAACTAATTAGTACCTATTGAATAGGCTATTAAGAAATGGAACCTGGCTAGTGGATTAATCTACAGAGAATGCCGGAGCTCTTATAGTCCAAACACACCCCAAAGGCCTTACTTCTGAATACCTCTGCACCAGATGCCTTCAACACATGGACTTTGGGGAAACATTTTAGATTCAAACCATAATATCTGCCAAGAAGAACTTCGATGAAAAACAAGTGGATGTATGGAGTGAAAATGTGGGTTGGAGGAAGAGCACAGAATTTAGTGACTTTATATAAGACATGGTTGTACTTTACATTTTATGTCCAGTCAAGATGCACCAAGTTTATTCTTCTCTCTATTGCACATATATTTGAATGAGTACAAAATCAAAAAAGACAAAAAAGTGGAAACTCCAAAGGATAAATATATGGAACATGGCTAAAATTGAGTCTAGTGCTTCAGACGACACCACAAGAAAGTAAAAAGAGCAGCCATAGAAGGGGAGGCCATGTTTGCACATTGTATCTCTGAGAGGGACCATATTTCCAGAACATATGAAGACTGTTGGCAACAAGCACTAAAGAGATAAATACTCGGGGCTGGAGAGATGGCTCAGCAGTTAAGAGCACTGACTGCTCTTCTAGAGGACCCGGGTTCAATTCCCAGCTCTCACATGGCAGCTCATAACTATCTGTAACTCCAGTTCCAGAGGATCTGACACTTTCATACCATGCACATAAAATAAATAAATAAAAAAGAGACAAATACTCCAATTAGAAATGGGAAAAAGTTTAAGACACATTTCTCCAAAGAAAAGTGATCAGGGACATGCAATCCAAAAATCAATGCACTAGGTTTTCTGAAATGCTAAGACATTCAGGCTGGATGAGGACAGATGCGTGAATGTTCCTGCCTGTGTGTGCTGTGCTGAACTACTGTTTCTTTGTAACACTGTGTAACTGAGCCACACAGGGGACAGGTGACCGCACTTTAATGTTTACAGTCACCTGTACTGTGTACTCCTTCCTCCCCATTTCATACCTTCAGCCTTGCAGGGTTGTAAAAACAGCGCATTGTTTTCTCCTTTTTTGAAGGTGAGGTAGCTCGGTCTGAGATCTTCCATGACTCGTCTAATACATTTGGTGAAATTGAACTGGCACTTTAGAATGTTGACAAGATACAATGTTACTTTTTAAGTATGCTGCCTTACATGTTCTTTGATGTTTAGACAACTTAATAATGGTACATTTGTCTATGTCATCTTATCTCAATTTTGACATTTTCTGTATGCTGGGGGATGTCTTTCTGTATGCTATGAATACATGTTGCTCCCATTGGTTAATAAATAAGCTGCTTTGGCCTATGGCAAGGCAGCTTAGAGGCAGGCCGGAAATCCAAGGAGAGAGATAGGAAAGAGAAAGGTGGAGTATAGAGAGACGCCAGCCCGCCACCAAGGAGCAACATGCCAGCAGACTGGTAAAGCCATGGAACACATGGCAAAACACAGATTAATAGAAATGGGTTAATTTAAGTTATAAGAGCTAGCTAGCAAGAGGCCTGCCATAGGACATACAGTTTGTAAATAATATTAAGCCTCTGAGTGATTGTTTTATAAGCAGCTGTGGGACTGCGGGGCCAGGTGGGACCAGAGAAACCTTCCGTCTACATCTGTATTTCTAAAAAAAAAAAAAAATGTGATTGTGTATATGGTGAATGTGTGTGTGTGTGTGTGTGTGTGTGTGTGTATACACATGTGTGCAACTATGTTTATATATACCTTATTTGTATTCTTATGTGGTGAGGTCAGAGAATGTTGGATGTCTGCTCTGCCACACTTGGCCCTATTCCCTTGGGACAAGACAAGGTCTCTTATTGACCCTCCCTGGAGATCTCTGTTTTGTTTTGTTTTGTTTTTGCTAGGCTCTCTGACCAGCACACCTCAGCCATCCTCCTGTCTCTGTACCCACCCCTGTCTTCCACTCAGTGCTGGGATTCCAGGCACATTCCTTCTGGCTTTTTACTGGGTGCTGGGAACTGAGGTCCTCATGCGGTACACAAGTGCTCTTATCCACTGGACCATCTCCTCAGACCTATATCATTTCATTTTAAACCTCACATCTGTCCTAGGAGGTGAGTGGGACAATTACTGCTGTTTTTGTTTTGTAGTCGAGGAAGGTGACGCTCAATATGACCCAAACCTGTTTTCCTTGGATACGTTATCTAATGTCTCAGATTTTAAGATTTGTTAAGTATCTGTTGAAGGCTCCTACATGATTTCCAGTCCTTTCTAAGCCTGCTCTTCTGTCATTTAGTGTACCTCCATCAGTTTTAGGATGCCACACTCTGTGTTGGCTCAGTCAGTTATTTCTGCAACATCAACAGTTATACACACGCTTGCAAACTCTGGTCAAGGTCAGGGAGCGGACTTTAGCATTAAAAGAGAGGTCAAATAACTTCACAATCTGAACATTAGAGTTGTGAGCCTTTTTGTTTAATTTTTGAGATTCTAATATAATTACATCATTTCTCCCTTCCCTTTCCTCCCTCTAAACCATCCCATATGCAATTACTCTTTTTAAAATTCATGGGCTCTTTTTTGTTAATTGTTGTTACATGCAAAAATGTGTATACGTTTATGTTCCTAAATGTTACCTGTTCCGTCTCTATAATGTTATTTATATGTATGTTTTCAGGGTGGACCATTTGACATTCTTGAGGTTTAAAGTAAATAAACTGCTGGACCCTCTAGAATAGAGTAACTTAATTTAGTTTTTTTTTAAAATAATTTCTTACTTTTAATTATTTTCCTACACTTTAAACCACATACCAAAAAAGAAAAACTAGAAAATACTTCATCTTGAATTGTAAATCATTAGGGTAATTATTAAATAATCATTTTAAGAAAATGCACAAGAATGTGTTCTGTTAATTTAGTTTTATGACAAAATTATAACATGTTGGAGTTAACTTTTAGAGTAAATGCTGCATCTAGTATTTTTATTTACTTTGGTCTTTTGAGACAGTGACTCACTATGTAGCTCTGACTGGCCTGGAACTCACTGTGTGGACCATTTTGGCTTTGAACTCACAGAGATCTGCTTGCTTCTACCTCCCAAGTGCTGAGATTTAATGTGTGTGCCACCATGAATTTTTATAACAAGGAGTGTCTGCTACAGCAGTTCTTTGCAACCCTAACATAGGAAAAAAAAAAACAAAAACCCTTCACTTCTATCTCAGCAGGAATGGGTAAGAGGAGATTTTAAAAATTTGTTTTCTATTTACTGTATTATATTTTTATTTTCAACAATACAATAATAATGCTCTAAAGATATGTTTAAAAATATGTTTCATGTTTTCACATTTTCTTGGTCCCTAAAAATGAAGCCATGAGCTAGATATTTTCAAAATCTTTTGGTTCAAGAATTCTGTGACCTTTCCTTTGTGAAAATGTAGTGGTGACTTTCAGCTCTTTCCAAGACACTGGTTAAGGAGACTTGGTGGGTGTGAGCGCTGCCTAGCAGGCTTCGAGCTATCTGAATATCTCTTGATAACAGTCAATTAAGTTTCAGATTCTGTCAATATTTCCTCTGCAACCCAAGAACTGGTGATCTTATGGAAAGGGAAAATCACCCTATTTCTTTTTTAGCAGTCACAGCAGTCTCTCTCTCTCTCTCTCTCTCTCTCTCTCTCTCTCTCTCTCTCTCTCGATGCCTTCATCTCTCTCTCTGTCTCACCCTCTCTCTCACACATTTTTCTCTCTTTCCCTTTGAAACATAGCAAACACACACAGGTAATATTTCTATTCACAGACCACGTGGGAAACGATCATCCTTCCATTTTCTTACGAACCAAAAAATTTGATCTTTCAAAGAAAAAAGTTTTCAGCCATTAGCTGAGTAAAATACAGAAAGTCAAGAGACATGGGAAAATCTTGAAGCGTTTCTGCTTAACCCACTAGGGTATTCTGAAAATATGTTCAGAATACACTGTATGAAATTCTCAAAAAAATAATAAAAAACATTTACAAAAAACCCCTGGGAGAGTTAGATTTAGGACAGCTTAATTTGGGCTTATTTTTTTTTTTTTTTGCTGTCTTTCCTGTGATATTTCTATGAAGGCCACTAAGATTCAAGAGGTGTACCACGTAGTGATAGTTTAGAAGTAAAACATAAAGTTTCTTTGAACAGAGAACTTGTAAGTTGTGTGGTAATAATGGTCTTCTGGGCCAGGATACTAATGTTAATGCCCACAGAGACAATGACAGTTTCTGAGATGTGCTTACATTTGAAGAACATATTATTCAATAAGACAGTTAAGACTCATTTGATCAAGTCATGTGATGAAGTATGTATTTCAATTAGTGACACTTCATATATTTTAATTCATGTATACATTTCCAAGAAAATGAAAAAAGCCCTAATTAAAAACAAGCTTAAATATAGCAAGAGAGATATTAAAAAAGGGTTTTTTTTTTTTTTTTTTTTAAATCAGGAAGTGAGCTAGAGTTTGAAACAATGGTCCAAGGAAACTGAGCCTGGGCAACTGGGACTGATCATTGCTTTTAGTGTCTTGTCGAGCCTTGTGGAGAGTTACAAGCTAAATTTCCAAAAGGTGGTTTTCTTGGATCTATTTTATAGAAAATATTTCACTGAAGATAGTTGTAAACTGTCACACTTGAGTATAGTTCAACCATTCTGTCGTTAGTACTGTTCATTATTACTGATTTTGTGAACACATGAATATATGGGAATTCTACTAAGCACGTCTGCATATCACCCTATATAGGGCCCCAGTCTTCACTGCAGTTGAGAAAATTGTGGCTCAGAAAAGTTAGCTAACACATCCTAAAAGTGCAAATGACAGCAGCGGTGGTCATGGGAGGGCCCCTGCTTCCTAAAATAGTGTAACTTAAGGGATCTCATAGATAGTCCGAAGAATACGGAATCACATATTTAGTATCTGGGTCTCACGTTCAGAATTCTTAATGGTGGGCCACACTAATGGTTAACACACTAATCCCAGGTCATTTAAACACGTTAGAGTCTCTTACTGTGAGGCCCTATTGATTTCTTATCAACGTGTTCAAACAAACTTGTTTTCCATGGGATAAATACGGATACTGTTTTATTTAAGCGGTAACGTCACACCAGTAACTTCCCCAAAACCTTAAAAACATGACATAGTGACTTAACTTTCTGGACTAAACAGCAATGGTGACTTATTTAGATACATTCTCTCCATTACTCATACGAGTTGTTCACTTGCTTTGTAGATTAATCTGTGGGGGGATATTGTGGTATTCTACCTGGAAACCCCCACTCCAGGACTGAAGCAACCATTCTCTCAGTACCCTGAGCATTTCTGCTGACAAATTTGCCTCAGTTTCCTCACCAGAGACTGTCCTTGACCACTGAGAATCCCCTTATCCAAGCCTGTGCTTTTTATGTGGAAGTACTGGGTAAAATTCTGATCCAAGTCTCCATTATCAAGTCTTTCCCAGAGACCAAGACAAAATAGTTAAGGAAAATCCCAAAGCATTTCTACTTACTCAGCATTCTTCTGGTGTATCACTTTTCTTTTGATAGTTGTATGTTTTGGAAAATCAAAGGTTTTCAATGGCCTAATTACAATATAAGTGGAAAGGCAAGCACACTAAACATAAAGGTCATGAGACATTTACATTATTGCCAATCCTTCCTCAGAATTAAAATCATTAAACCCCTTTCCATACAATGGTATGTTACAGAAAATGGAAGTCATTCAATTAATCAATATTTTGATGTCTAATATCTGTAAGTCATCTTTTATTTATTTATTTATTTTTCCCTTCTGTATTTTCTCTCTTTTTAAAAATTCATCTGTTTATTTTATGTCCCATTAGAAGCCTCCTCCCATCCACCTCTCCCAGTCTCTCTCCCCCATTTCCACCTCCTACTCCCAATCCCCTTTCTTCCTTCTCCATCCAGGAAAGGGCAGGTCTCCTATAAATATCAACAAAACATCAAGTTGCATTAAGACTAAGCACCTCCGCATGTATTAAGGCTGGGCAAGGTGACCCAGTATGGAGTAGGTTCCCAAAAGCCAGTAGAAGAGTGGGAGAGAGGCCCCTGTTCAAGTCATCTTTTAAAAAAGTAAAAGACATGCTTCACTCTCAAGCAACATAACTATCAAATAAAATGATAAAAGGGAAATATTAGTGGTTCTAATGAAGTATTATGAGTTCCTATTTGAGAGGAATGTAGCCATTTTGGCTGGGATAATTAGACTATGTATCTTGGAAATATGGTATTAAGAGCGCAGTGGAGGAGGGTGCAGTGTACTTTAAGACACAATCTTAGTCAACTCAGGATTTTAAAGCAGTTAATGGCTTTTAAACAAATCCTTATTAGCTTATAAATAAATACAACTGCTAAATATTTTTGGCCCCGTCTAAGTGAGTTGGAGGTTAGTTGATGTTATCAGTGAACTGGGCTCAGTTAATGTTGCTGTGGTTCTGCACCCTCTCTTCATTCCTTTCGCAAACCACAAGAGCAAGTGACCTTTTCAGAAACTTGAAATGTCTGTGTGCCAAGAGTGTTTTCACTGGCTCCTTCTGACTTTGTGACAGAAGTGAGTAAATTGAATTGAAGCTTAAGTGTGTCCACTTGCTAGTATGAATCATCCACTCCAAGGCCCCTGCCGAGTTGGTTTTTAATTCTTCTGCGCTGCTACTCAAAGGGACTTTGAGTTGTGCTGTCTACATAAACAGAGGTAAGTGTCGACCTCTGATATGTATTACTCTGAATTTGTACATTATTGTCTTTACTCTCTCTCTCCCTCCTTTTTCTCCCCGTCTTCTTCTTCCTCCCCTTCCTCCCCCCTCTCTTTCTTTCATGGTGTATGTACATTTGTGTGGGTGTGTGCACGTGTATCTACAAGTATGCTCCTGTGTGGAGGCCAGAGGTTGATGCTGGTTGTCTGCCTTGATTGCTCTCTACTTTTTTTGAAACTGGGTCTCTCACTGAACCCAAGGCTCATTAACTGGGTGAGGCTGGCTGACCAATGACAGTGTTACAGGTACAGTCATCTTCATACCTGATTTTAACATGGGTGCCGGGAATCCAAGCTCAAGACCTCATTCTTGTTTGGCAGGCATCTCCCCAACCTCTGAACTTATTCCAGGATAGGGATTCAACATTCTGCTTTGGAAACAGTTCTAAGTTAACATTGGATGGATATATGTCTCATTCCAGAGCAGGGAAGTCAACTATATAGCCCACTAAATAGTAATCTTGGGAAATAGCTTTTCTGGTAGTGTGTTTTCTGGGCTTTTTACACATTTAAATTCTATCTATATCTGAACTAGCCTGACTAATCTAACGTATTGCTGAATTTATCAGTGATGTTCTTTTGTGGCTCTGTGTAGGAGCTTCTGAATCTATCCATCAACCTATTCATATTTTGTGATTTACCATCTTAAAGAAGACAGCAAGAATGAGAAACTGAGGAAAAGACTTGAGGATGGTTGGAGTGATTCAGTACTCACTTGCTTCTTCACAAAACAGAACCAGAGCAGCAGTGTACAAGTGTCTATTGAGTAGCTATGGGAGAACATTGGAATTCAATAGTGGAGGAATGGAAACCTTGTAAAACCCAGAGACTTTAGACATCAGTACAGCAAGACAAACACAATATCCCATCACCTGCTACCTTCTACACCTAGGGAAGAGGCTTTCCTTACATAGGGGCAAAGGTGAGTGAGCTCCAGTGATCACTGTAAATGTAGATATGATAGTCCTATCTGGAAAAGTTTCATAGCCTTGCAGACTTATAGTCATAAAGGTAAGAGGTCTTGAAATATGCACTGTAGATTGGCCCTGGGAGAGGAGTTCACCTCGAGGGAGCTCCTCAATGTAGTACTCCTCTGTGGCCTTGAACCATCTTAAGAGAGGCCCTACTGCCTGAATTTGGACTGCTTTAGGGACAGAAATTCCTACATGTTCCCATCTCAGGCCCCACAGACTAACAACACACTGACCGAGCTGGTGGCTGACTCACAAGCCAGGCTGGGCTCGATGGAGTGACTCCGACACCACTCACTGGGCATAGTACTAAGTAAGGAGCAGGTGTTATGATATAGATGGGAATCAGCAGGTATCATCTAAAAGAACTCTTGTTCTCTCACAGAGGTGGTCAGTCATCTGAGGATCCATGTGGGTACCAGGATTGAGGGCAGTTTTCTGCTTGTCCTTTCCATCTCTCACCTCGTGGACACCTGTTCGATTTCCACTGCTCCTTTGCCCACAGAGGCGTACTGGGATGTTTTGAGCAAGATGCCCAGGTCCCAGTTGTAGCTGTGCCCAGCACAGTCTAAGATGGTATGGAGTAAGACATCCGACTGCGCTTTGCTCTCCCTTGCTCCTGTGAGCACATTAGCTAAGAGGACTGTTGCCTGGCTCCAGCCACAACCCACTCCTACACAATCCCTGGTAGGCATTTCAAATGAAAGAAACTGAGGCAGAGGATGAGGGAGGTGCAATGAACTCAGATGTCAGTCACCCGTCCCTCAGGGCTCACTGCTTAAGGAGGTCTGGAGAGAAAGGGAGTCCAGTGCCAACCACATTCTTCCTGTGCCCTGCCCTGTGAGCATCTCAATTGACATGCATTTTGTTAATCTCTATTCACGACTTTTTCTTGCTTGATCTCTAATGATCACTGTAGCTAAAAGAATCAAGGGTAGGGGGAGAATAACTCCCAACTATCTTGTCCTCAGCATGCACATCTAGAGAGGCACTGAGATCCAGATACTGGCAAAGCATGCATGAATACGGCAGCAGTGGGAGAGAGGACAGTTTCTGCATCTGCATATGGGTGAGCCGCTGGCATGCATCGCCCCTGCACCTTGCTGGATTCCACAGTGCTATCAAGATGGAATGTAAGCCTCACAAAGAGGGTGCCAGGACTTCTGCTTCTGCCTTTCCTTGGGAAGCACCAAAAACCCGCAGAAAGTGTCCAGAGGATAGGTGCTCAAAGCCCTTCACCACTCCTGGAGTCAACACCAGAGGTCCATTCAAATAAGAGTCAATCTCAATAGTGTCCCCAAACTCAGCAGGGGCCAGCACTCTCATTCCAGGGTTAGCCACACAGGACTCACATTCTTCTACCTACACCACACCTGCCTAGATTGCTTTTGTATACACCCACTGCCTGAACTCTTGCATAGAGATAGTGACTTTCTACAACCCCCATACAGTATGGACTGTGCCCCAAAGAGAGATTACACGACAGTACCCAGTTAGGGAAGATGTTGCATAATAAACTTCTATTCCCACATATAGCTTTTGAAATTTACCAAGCTATTTACTAAGTCCACCTCATAAAAGTTGTAGAGAGATCCATTTCACCAGATAGAAAAACACTGATTCAGAAATACAAGAAATCTGAAAAAAAGTATGACACCCCCCAAGGTTTATAAGTATTATGGTCTGAATCTAACCCCCCTCTTACATTTTGAGTATCGATTCCCTTGCAGGTACAACATTATTTTGGAAGGAGCTGGGCAGTGGTGGTGCATGCCTTTAACCCCAGCACTTGGTAGGCAGAGCAAGGTGAATCTCTGTGAGTTTGAGGCCAGCCTGGTCTACAGTGCGAGATCCAGGACAGGCACCAAAACTACACAGAGAAACCCTGTCTCGAAAAACCAAATTAAAAAAAAAAAGAGTGTTTTGGAGGGATATGGAATGCTAGGAGGTGGGGTCTGGCTAGTAAAAGCTCATCCTTAGAGACGGGCTTCTATCGGTTGCAGCTTGGGTGCTGAGTCTGGACGCTCAGTGTGTGCTGGTTTGCCATGCTATGCACAGCTACATTTATCTGCTACCACTGCTGTGTCTCAGCGTGATGGACAGCAACCCTGAGGCATGAGACAGAATCAATTTCCCCTCCTTTATGCTGTTTTCATCCCTTATTTTGGTCATAGTCAAGTGAAAGTAACTAATACAGAAAATTGGAAACAGAGAAGTGAGGTCATTGCTGTGATTAAACCTAACAATTTGGTTTTTAGGTTTTTGGGGTTGGACCATGAGAGGGGATTAAACAGACTTAAGGGGTGGGAACAAAAGAAATGTATAAAATAAAATGTACTTGATTAGGTGGTATCAAGTTCCTGGAGGCCTTGTACTCTGTCCTTGGATTCTAGGTTATGAACCTTGGGCTTGGGGTATGGGAGTCTAATAGAATGTATCAATTCCTAAAACAATTCTATATGTTTTACTTGGCAGATATTATAAAGTAGAATTAGCTTTCCTAGAAGTGTCAGCCATATTGTTGGGAACTTTATATTATGAAACACATACTTTCTAACATAAGCAAATAAAAGTGTGATCAGTGAGTGGATGAATTGCTTTCTCTTATAGAGAATGGAAACGATCTACATTTCTATGTATCATCTACCAAATGAGCAGAAAACATACAAGTGTATTTATGATTATTAGCCCAAAACAAGAATGGATAATCAATTTGTCTAACCCATTATTTGAACTTTTACTTTCCATTTCTCTTGAACTTTTAGTGAGAAATAGTTTCAGAAGTCACGGCAGGGGCAAAGTCGAGGCCAGAGGACAACACACTGTGAGGGAAACTGAAGACTGAGCCTCCCTTCATTCTTCAGTTCCCAACACCCCTGTGGCCGTCTCCTGTGGTGGTATTGTGTTCCCCAAAATATTGTGTACCTTAATAAACTTATCTGGGGTCAGAGACAGAACAGCCACAATATTAAACATGAGGATAGGCAGTGGTAGCATACGCCTTTAATCCTAGCATTCCAGAGACAGAAATCCCTCTGGATCTCTGTGAGTTCAAGGCCACATTGGAAATGGCCAGGCGTGGTGACAACGCCTTTAATCCCAGTAAACCAGCCTTTAATCCCAGGGAGTGGTGGTAGAGAGCAGAAAGGTATATAAGGCGTGAAGAAACTCGAGGCATTTGGCCTGGAGAAGCATTTGGGCTGGTTAATCATTCAGGCTTCTAGCAGCAGTTCAGCTGAGAGTCATTTGGATATGAGGACATAGAGGCTTCCAGTCCAAGGTGAGATAGCTGTGGCTTATTCTGTGTCTCTGACCTTCCAGCATTTACCCCAGTAACTGGGCTCAGGTTTGATTTTATTAATAAGACCTGTTAAGATTCATGCTACAGTCTCCCACTCCTTGCCATCTTATTCTAGACAGTAGACCCGGTCAGGCTGCACCCACTTATCTCAGATCACATCCTGCTCCAACAACTGTGTCAACAAGTAGTGGGGTTTCTCTCTCCTTTTTTGAAGCAATATTGATTTCAGTTTTGGAGCATGGTATTGCCTGACAGGAAAAAGAATCTCCTCAAAGTATTAGATTATTGATTGTTATTAATTCTTCTTCTTAATTATATTTAACAGTATGAATGCTCTAAGGGGTTTCTTGATCATTGGTTCCAATGGAAAATCATTCCTTCTTATAAAGTTTCTACTAAGAAAATTTACACTAAATTTTTACATTCAGCAAATGTAATGAATGGACTCATTCAGCAAAGGCAAAATGTAGTGCTCTCTGGTAGCAAACTTTAGAAAATCAGATTTCTGAAATGTTTTCAAATCTCTGAGGCTATTTCTTAAAAAAAGAAAATTGAATTCTCATAATATTACCCATTTAAATTTTATTCGACTCTCATTATAATGTAGTTCTAAGGATGCAAGCAGCGTCAGCTCATTTAATTACCATTAAATGTATAGATACGCCATCATTTTCCACCGAGGAAAGTAGTTCACGGAGAGTACAGAGGTCTCTGGAGGTGCCACACCTAGCTGGTGTAGCCAGTGGTGGTATCTAGGCAGCAGCTTCTAGGACTACATTAAACAGAACCTCCAGTAAGCCGTCATTTTACAGGTGATGAAACTGAGATCCAAAGACATGACACGACTTGCCAAGCTAATATGCTCTGTAAGTGGTGGAGCTGGGCTTTGACTTCCAGTCCCTTGGGCATCTAGACAACACCTCTGTTTTTTTTTTTTTATTTAAAGCTGACCTACAGGTCAACATTAAAGAACTGGAATCATTTATTCCAGAGAACGGCTGAAAAACTTCTTGGTTTTGTCCCGTTGTGGCAGACAGATGCTAACGTTCTCATTTCCCGGTATAATCCCGGTATGTGTTTCACACACCAACATTTCCTGACGGCGCTTCTTGGTTTAGCCCTCTCCTTAGTCTTCATGTGTCTGTGCCCCCGCTGCTCTGCCTCAACAGAGGGGTTGGGAGCCAGGGCAGACATCTTAACACAAAAGTTGAGTTGAGTTCATTCGGTACTTCACTGCTGAAGCTATCCTTTGCTCTTGTGCGGAATGCTAGTGGGGCAGGTAACCTGGAGAAGTCTGGTGCTGTGAGAAATCCCACGTGACCTCACGGTAAGCCTTGTGGCTGCGATTGCTGATTGAGTTCAGTTTGTATCATACAGGTTACCTAAAGGAAAACCAACTCATCGTTACTGAAAAATCATGTCCCATGTTGGCCTCCTGATACATATAAAATATAAGCAGTGAGTGAACAAAACAGGATGCCCAGCTGGAGTTCTTATTATAACAGTAAGTTCTTTCTGAGTTATTGGAGTCTTTAAAGGTGAAAAGACTTCAGCAATATCTGTGGTGGAGTAGGCACTAAGCGCTTGTCTCTCTGCTTCTCTTCCCTTCCCCATTGATGTAAGCAATGAATGACCTCGCCATCCAAGAAATCTACTGGCTGATCAGTTATTGAGTAAACTTGTTAGGTGACTTCTGTGTGCCTGGCTGTCCTGGGCTCCAACTAGAGTTGTTTCAGAATGAGAAAGGGCCCTAATAACTAGACCTTAAGGACAGTGGATGTTGCACTCTGGCAGGGCACTTGCCTACTACATGCAGGGCTGTGTTCCATTTCCAGTACCACACCAAAAATATGCTTAAAACAATTAATATAAACCACCATTCTAACCACTTTAAAGTATGCAATTCAGTGGCATGGAACATACTTACAGTATTGTGCAATGGTTACAACTGTCTACTTGCAGCCCGTTTTTTTAAAAATAGAAGCTTTGTAAACAATTAAACAATTGCTCATCATCCCACTTCTTCTAGTCCCAGCTAATCCTTTCTGTCTCCATGAGTTTGCCTCTTCTGGATCTCTCTGGTAAGTGATGTCACAGTCTTTGTTCTTCTGTATTTTGGCTTATTCTATTCCAAGATACTGTTTCATCTGTGTTGCCACGTGCATTGGAAGGTCATGCAAGGTCAATAGTCTACTGCATGTGAGCACTTCATTTGTTCACCAGATCTGTTGAGAGTGCTTGGGTTGTCTCTTATCTTATGCCTATTATGAACCAAAGCTGTTATAGGCGTGGGTGCCTGAGTCTCCAAGTCCTTGCTTTCCCTTCTTTTGGGTGTACATGGAAATAGAATAGGTGGGGTCACGTGATAATTCTGTTTTTAACTTTTTCAGGTGGTGCTAGACTGTTTTCTATGCTGGCTGTACCACTTCATGTTCTTTGGGAATGAAGAACACTTGTAATTTCTTCACATCCTTACCAGCGCTTCTTTTAAAAGTTTTCTCTTAGAAATAGTTCCTGTAATGGGTATGAAGGGGTTTTGATTGACACCTTCCTGATGACTTGTGACTTTGACATCTTTTCATGTTCTTGTTTCCATTCCTGTGTTTTCTTGGAGAAATGTCTACTGAAGTTATTTCCATGCCCCGTTATTTTTGTGTATGTGTATGTGTGTGTGTGTGTGTGTGTGTGTGTGTGTGTGTGTGTGTGCATGTTCCTCAGGCGCCATCCACCTTGCTTTGAGACAGGAACTCACCAAGTAGCCTAGGCTAGATCGGCCAAGGGCACCAGGGATAACCCTAGTCTCTGCCTCCTCCCCAGTGTCAAAGGTTCAAGTGTGAGTCACCATGACAACTTATTTCCCATGGATTCTGCAGATGAAGCTCAGATGCTCATGCTTGCATAGCACACATTTTACTGCCTGTACTATCTCCCTATATATTCTATCTACTGTATTGTAGATACGTTGTATTTTGTAGCTATTGTAAATGGTGGCATTTAAAAGTGTATTTCTCTATTCTTTCTGGAATGTAGAAAGACACTTAATTTTGATGTATGAACACTGAGTGTAATAATTGTACTTAGCTGAATTGACGCAGCATCAAACCACCGCTAGACGTCTATGTTTTTTCTCACAGACAAAGGCTACTCTCAGCCATAAACTGAGATGCCTCTTCTTGTGAAGATGCACAAAATGTTGAGAATAAGGAATCGTTGAGGACTCAGCATCCCTAATAGCCAGCTGTGGTTGGGGAAAGAGACTCACAGGACCTCACCACCTCTTGTCAAACTGTTGGCGACTGACAGATTCTGGAAGAGGGTAAGTGTGATACTCAGTGTACCCACTGGTGAGCCCACCAAGCTCTGATGATTAATTCCAAACTAAGGACCACACAGATGTCCCTGATTAAATTCTGCAGACACTAGACAAAACTCAAACTGGTAAATAGAGAAAAGGGATTATGTAAGGAGTGGGTGGTGGTGGTAGTGGAAGGGGGAGGTGGGAAGAGGGCCGAAATACACAGTATACACGTATGAAACCGTGAAAATACAGAATTTGCTAATTAAAATTTCTGCTAAACTCAGTTAATATTCTGGTGATTTATAATGGTTAGTTTTGTCAAGTTGATACAAACTAGGCTCGCCAGGGATCTTAACTGAAGAATTGCTTCCATCAGATTGACCTGCGGGGGCATTTTCTTTATTAATGGCTGATGTGGGAGGGCCCAGTCCACTTTTGGTGATCCTGGGAGGCAAAAGAAAATGCCAAACATAAGCCTGAACCAAATCAGTAAGTAAGTCGAGGTCCTCCGTGTTCTCTGCATCAGTCCCTGACTCCAGAGTCCTGCTTGAGATTCTGTGCTGACATCCCTCGCGGATGGACAGTCACATGGAAATGTAGGCCAAATGAACAGTTTTTTCCCTAGGTTGCTTTTGGCCAGTGTTTGATCAGGGCAATAAAAAGCAAATTAGGACAGCATTATTTTGGATATTCTATATATACAGCTCTGCTGTTGATGAGTAATGACTCAACGTGTCTCATCCAGTCTTCATGACTCTGAGAGTATCTTTTTCTGTCTTTTCACCCTAGTTAAGAATTCCCATATAATGATGAATGGAAGTGAGGGTGTTAGGGATACTCGACCTCCTTTCTGATTTTGAAAGTGATGTTGCTCCCTTACAGTTAAGTAGTGTGCTTATAGTAGGCTTTTCTGTATGGGTTGTTAAATAAGGCTATGTTTTCAAATTCTACTGTATTACGTATTTTTCAGTTTTGAGTTACATATGGGTATTTAACTTTATCAAGTAAGCACATTTCATGGATTCCTTCATATGAACATCTGATTCTTCCTTGTTCCATCACTTGTCCACTGAGTGCTGGATTTGCAGACGTTAGCTCAGAGTTCCATCCTGGGACAGTTATGCTGTGCTCATGACAAGTGGCTGTTCTTCTTATTGTGTGCTTACGTAGGATGTGAGAATGTCTGGCATAGCGGTTTCGCATTTCCTACTCAGAGAGTCACTACCCAAAGTTCTCTTGTCTCTTACTTGTCAGCTTTTCACATCGTGATGATGTTAAATTCATAAAACACAATCACAATAAACTGTTATTTCCAGATAGTACAGTAGAATTTATTATAAAATGTATATGTAAATACCATCTATAAAGGTATATTCTGCTTGTGAAAGCTGTAAGTATAAATTTAATTTTAAGTAGTTGTATAATTATTTTGATTTTCTTCTCCTCCTTCTTCTTGTGCGTGGTATTGAATCCAGGAACCAGGGCCTCTGGTTCTGAGCTATACACTGACTTAGATTTTCTATCTCAGTTTTCAGTTTTGATAGGGTTATAGTGGCATACACCAGTTATCAGTGAGCTGAGGAGGATGAGGCAGGAGGACTGTGAGCTTGAGGCCACCCTAGGCTACCCTTTGGGGGGAGGATGAAGTTCAGTAAGTAGAGTGTCTGCAAAAATATATGCAAAAATCTAGGCTTGATCTCTAACACTGCAAATAAATAAGAAAGAAAAATATATTAATATGTAGTTCAAAATGTCATGTATATTCTTATTCCCGTGATCTTTAATGATGCACCCATCTTTTTAAACTGAAAATAATTTTTAATAAAATTTTAATTTTTTTTGTTTTTTTTTTCGAGACAGAGTTTCTCTGTGTAGTTTTGGTGCCTGTCCTGGATCTCGCTCTGTGGACCAGCTGGCCTTGATCTCACAGAGATCCGCCTGGCTCTGCCTTCCGAGTGCTGGGATTAAAGGCGTGCACCACCACCGCCAGGCTAAAATTTTAATATTTTTTAAAAATAATTTTTTAATACATCCTGAGTATGTGTCCCATTCCCCAAGTCCTCCCAGATCCTCCCACTTCTGCACCCATCCTTTCTTTCTTTCTTTCTTTCTCTCATTAGGATACAAATAGGAATCTAAATAAAAAAATAGATAAGATAAAAACAAACTAGAATAGGACCAAACAAACAAACATAAGAAAACAGAACCAAAGAAAAAGCTGGAGGAACAAACACATAGATACAGAGACACATACATTCACACATACCGAAATCTACAAAAACAAAAAACCGGAAACCATAATATGTATGCAAAGGACCTGTAAGATTAAAAAAAAAAAAGCCCTGACAGTACATCCATCCATAATTTTTAACGCATAATTTTTATGTATTTTCTATTTCTTAATCAATTTTGAAATATTTCATGAAATGTCAAGAAATACCAATTTATTAAATATTTCATGAAACAATTTCTGGTTCTGTGATTCTTTCTACTGATGCTTTTTTTTTTTTTTTTTTTTTTAAATTTTACCAATCTCTGTTTTCATATGTACTGGTCACAAGACTTATTCCTTTGACCTTCACTGGTGTCTTAGTCAAGGTGTTTATTGCTGTGATAAATATCATAACAAAAAGCAACTTGGGGAGGGAAGGGTTCATTCCAGCTTACAAGTTTCAGGTGGCACCCCATCAATGAGGAGAGCCTGGAAGAAGTAGAAGGCAGGAACCTGGAGGAAGGGGCTGAAGCGGAACCAGGGGGAAACGCGACTCACTGAACTGATCCTCATAGCTTGTCCATCCTGTTTTCTTATACAACTCAGGATCACCTGCAGAGGGTTGGCACCACCCCCAGAAAGGGCTGGGCAGCTCTCCCACGTCAATTATTAACCAAGAAAATGCCCTAAGGCTTGCCCACAGGCCAATCTGGTTGGCGCCTTTTCTCAATTCAGGTTCCTTCCCTCTTTTCAAATGACTCTAGCCTGTGTCAAGTTGATAAAAATCTAACCAGGTCAGTTGGTGTTGATTTGATCTGTTTTATTTCTTGAGATAACCTGATTTCAAACTCTTCATTTTTTTCTTACATATACTTAAGACTATACATTTCCATCTTTGCACGACTTTAATAATTTGTGATAAAATTTAATGTATCAGATTTTCATTACAATTAATTTAAGATATTTAAAAACTATCATTGTGATTTAAAAATATTGATCTATAAGTTAAGACATATTTTTTAATATCTGTGTATGTAGGTTTTTCATAGTCTGTTAGTATTAATTTGCATGTGGACTGAGGCTAGAAAACATTATTTTTGGGTAATATTAGTTGTGAAACATATAAGACTTGGCTTATGTCAGTTTTTAAAAAGAATCTTTTATGCTTGAAGAAAATATTTTGAAGCTGTTAGACATTTTCTTTATCTATGTTAATTAAATCAGCTGTTCATGCTGTTTGGATCTTTGATATCTTTAGGACTATTTGTATTTCCCTCTCTATTAGTTCATGAGAAAAGTAAGCTAGGATCTGCTACAGTTGTGTATTTGCTAGTTTCTCTTTTAGTTCTATCAGTGTTTGACGTATGTAGTTTGATGTTGTGTTATGAGGGGTGTTTGTGCTTGTACTGGTTATGCATTAAGTGTGAATGGCACAACCTGAGTCTTTAAAGCATCGCTTTCTGTTTCTAACAATGCCTTTTGCCTCACAGTCTGTTTTCACCATGCAGCAGATCCCATTAACGTGCTTGCATTTCCAGGGCACCCGCCACTGCTGTGTACGACGGTGGCTTTCTACCATAATCACCAGTGATTCTTCTTCTTTTTTTTTTAAATTAAGAAAATTTTTCTTATTCATTTTACATACCAACCACAGATCCCACTCTTCCCTCCTTTCGCCTCTCCAGCCTCCCCTCCTCTCACCTCCCCCCTCCCTCGTGATTCTTTAGTTGTGTGCTTTTTCTTATCAGGAAAAAATGCCAGAGAAGGCAGGTCAGAGGTTCCGGGAGGTCTATACCTTGGTAGCAGGGCTGACTGGTGACAGACAGATGGGTATTGCCTGGGTTTCTTCACCCATTGGCTGTGGCTATTCTTAGATATTATACATCATGTCTCATAGGTTCTCAGAAAGATTGAGTCACAGGTTTCTAGTGTGGTAGCCTGCTAATTAATACACCTAGGAATGGTTTCCTTTTCTCTTTGAAATCTTTCTGCTTAAGTTTTTTCATGCAATATATATCAATATAATATATGTTATAAATATATATGCATAAATTTAAATATATGTTATATAGAATAAATATATCATATAGTATATAAAATAAATATATATACTTTTTTAAACAATTTTTTAATTGATTCTGTGGGTATTTCACATCATGCATCTCAGTCCCACTCACTTCCCAGTCCTTCCGTATCTGCTCTCCAACCTTGTAACCTCCACCCCAAAAGAAAATTAAAAAAATACAATTAGAATTAAAAAAATAAACAGAAAAGAAAAAAAAATCTCACCAACCCCTCTGGGCAACAACCTACTCCTCTACCAATTGCAGCCTTCTCTTACACTAGGCACAACTGTCCAGTCTCTAGTTCTACCATACCTGTGCCACTCCACTCCTCTGTTTTTCTGGCCCCTCCATCACGTCATAGTGGCATTGGAAACCCTGCTGTGTCACCCAGTCTACCCTTTTGCCCAAATAGCTTTACTTGCAAAGGTTCATTGCAATGAGTCACTGGTCTGGTTCAAGGCCTCTGGCTTCTGTTACTGCATTAATACTGGAGCCTCACATCAGATATCCTGCTGTTGGCCAGAGTCATGGAGTTCCTGCAGCTATGGTTCCACAGGACCAGTCCCTTTGCACTCCAGCCAGACGTCATCATGGCCTCAGGGGGCAGCAGCACAGGCCTCTCAGATCAGTGGTGACTGTGGCATACCCTTCCCCCCATCAACACAGTCTCAGTTGGCAACCCAGACCGCAACCATAGACATCCAAATGGCTGGGGCCGGACATCACCATGGACTTGGGTGGCAGTTCAGGCTCCTCATATTGGCCTGTTCTCAATGCCATTGAGTCCCCAGTTCCACCTCTCTCTACCGTGCATGATTCGGTTCTCTTCTCTTTCTCTGCCATCTCTCCACCATGTACTCTCTCTCCCATCTCTCCATCACATTTTTGTTCGTTGTACTGGAGCTCACCACCCTGGGACTTGGGAGTCATACAACATGTTCTGACCATGTTTTCCCCCTCCCTCGATTCCTTCTAACCCCCACCCCCCAACTCTCTATCCAAAGAACTTCATGTTCTTTTCACTCTCCCCACTTCTAAATTCTTCTCTTGGAGATTCCTGGGATCACTTCCCAAAGAAACTATGTTCTCAAGTATTTGCTTCTGTTCCAAAGAGAACCCAATCTGAGACAGTTTTGTATGTTTTAGCATTTGCATGTTATATCCTTTCTCATCTTATTGTTTCTGACTTTTATGTTTCTTTTATTTTAAATATTTCTCTAGTAAACAATGGCTATTATATTTTATTTTCTCCAATAATGCATCCATTTGTTCTTTAAAGCATTTCCATTGGTGTACATTGATGTAATTATGGACATATTTGTGTTTTAAGTGTTTCTTTTTTCTTTTCTTTCTCTTTTTTCCTCCTTTCCACTTATTTTTTGAGACAGAGTCTCTTGTAGTCCATGCTGATCTTGGTTTCCTAAGTGGCTGGGGATAACCTTGAACTCTGATCCTTCTATCCCCCTTCCCAAGCGCACTCCTGGTGCGTCTCACTGACCTGGCACCGTGTTTAAGTCTTTAGTTTCTGTCTTCCGTTGTTTCCCTCTTCTTCACAGTGTGTTTTAAGTTGATTTGCTTTTTCTACTACTCCATTTCCCTGGTTTGATATTTACATATGCTCTAACAATTTCAGTGATTAGAGATTACATAGTCATCCTTGCCAGAGCAGAGTCGACTTGATTAGTTGAAGCAGTGACTCATTGTTCACTGTGACATTCACTGTGGATGTGGGTTTCATTCCTGTGAGAAGATCAGGTCAGGTTTTTCTTGGGCTTCGTCACTTTTTAATTTTCCCTGGGACATAGATAGCCAGCAAGCCTATGAGCCCCTTCAAAGCTGGAAGGAGCAGTGACGAGAATGGGTTGATAGAGTAGGTATCATCATGGAACCGAAATAACTATTTTTGGTGTGTGGGGTTTTGGTTACCTCACCTTTTCCTTTGCTCCAGTTATTTCTTATAGAATATCAGTCTCGCTCTTTGCCACTGGCCTTCCTGTGACCTTTCTTCTGTCCCCACCCTTCCTGCTCGATTGCCTATTTGTACTGTATTTCCATGGTATCTTGCTGGGCTGCCATAAGAAAGTTCCACAGTCATTGGTTTAAACAGCAATTCTCAACCTGGTTGCAAACCCCGACAGGGGTCACACATCAAATATTTGCATATTAGATATTTACATCACAATTCATAACTGTAGCAAAATTACAGTTATGATGTAGCAACAAGAATAATTTTTTGTTTGGGGGTCACCAGAACATGAGGAACTATTTTAAAGGGTCGCAGCATTAGGAAGGCTGAGAACCCCTGGTTTAAAACAAAAATTTGTTTTCTTATATTTTTGGAGGACAGAAATTTAAAATAAAGACGTTAATAGGGCTTTACTCCCTTCTAATCCTCTACCAGTGGTTCTCAACCTTCCTAACACTGCAACCCTTTAATGCAGCTGCTCATGTTGTGGTGACCTCCAACCACAAAATTTTTTTGTTGCTACTTCATAACTGTAATTTTGCTACTGTTATGAATTGTAATGTAAACATCTGATATTCATGATATCTAATGTGGGGCCCCTGTAGGGGTCAGGACTCACAGGTTGAGAACCATGCTCTAGAGACTGTTTCCCTGTCATTTCCTGGTTTCTAGAGGTTGCCAGCCCTTTTGACATTTCTTAACTGGGAGTTAAGTCATCCTAATGGATGAAGGATGCTTTTCCTTGTGTGTATTCCCATGTCTCTTCCCATGACCGTGTTTACATTTCTCTGTTGCCAGGACAACAGTTATTAGAGTAGGGTCCATCCTAATCCAACATGACCTCATTTGAACTTGGTTATATTTGCAAGACCCTACTACTAAATAAAGTCACAATCTGATGTTCCAAATGAATCTGAATTTTGGGGAGACAGTATTTAATCCAGTATAAATCATTTATCCTAGATATCTTTTAAAAGTAGACTAATAGTTAGAAATCCTAGGTAGGAATTCTATGTGTGCTACTAATTATGGACATACAAACTACAGTTCCACAGCAAGGGTAGAACCTCAACTCTGTCACTCGGTTTCCCTGAGCTGTGTCTTCATTTGTAAGCCGAGGTTAGGGATATCAATCTTGACCTTGTTCACTATTGTATATCTGTGGTCCCAACTGAGTTGGGACGGTGAGGCAGGGGGGTTTGCCTGGGCCCAGGACTTTGAAGCCAGTCTGGGCAACATAGTGAAACCTTGTCAGTACAAATTAAAAAAACAAATAAACATACTGTTCTAATTAGGACTAAATAAGAATATTCTTTAAAAACGCATAGCATAGTGTATGACGGGCACTTAACAAGTGATGGTGTCTCCCACCACCCTCCCATGGTTTCTCTGTAGAAAAGTTAAGCTGATTTATCTTTGAGGTCCTTCCAGCTTCCGCATTCTGAAATCCCTTTGGGCAACTTCTTTTTCTCCTTTTGCTTATCCATCTCTCTCACCCCTTTCCTCTTCAGTCCTGTGCCCACTCCTACCCGCTTCTAGGTATTTTATCCCCACTTTTATTCCTCAGAGGATGACATTCCCCCTGGTTTGCCCAGGAGCAGGTCCTAATTTATGTCTATTGTTCCGGTGTAATTATCAGTACTGTTTCCCGCCTTTCTCAGAGTATTCTAGTTAGGGCGATGAGTCACATGACCACGTGACTTAGAAAGTTAACTCTCCTCAGTCATCACATGATCCACAAGGTATTGTGCTTTATTCTAATTGCCTTTGGAGTTTGTCTCCCTAGCAGGATTCAGGGCAGCCAATGGGAATGATTTTGTTATAGTTGTTGCTACCCTAAAGCCTAGTGCGCATTCAAGTTCACCTCTGTCACCCATCACATGACCCATAAGGTATCATCTTATGCTTTAATTGCTTTTGAGGTTTGTCTTCCTGGCAGGGTTTAGTGCAATCACAGGGATTTCTTTTCCCTTACAGTCACTTGGAGATGTTTGTTGGATTTACGAATGCTTTGAAACGTTCGTTTTCTGCATAGCAGATGTTTGTCGGTCGTATGCCACGCAGCCCTTCAGGACAATGCGAAATGAGCCAGACAGCAACACTGCCCTCTCTGGCTTTTCTTCATTTGTGGCCCTGAGCTCAGAGATCTTCGCTTTACCTCCGGAGCAGTGACTCACTTCTTCCTCTTGCCTCACCCGTAGCTTTGACAACTGGAGTTGTCCTGTTCTGCACTCCACCGGGTGCTGCAGTGACCCGCTTTGCATTGTGGGTACTTGCTCTGGGCGTGGGTAGGTCTGTGATGAACACCTCCCTGTCTGCCCTAGCTCTTGAAGCTTTCTCTGTACTGTCTGATCCAGATGTACTTTATCTGCCATCCTTGTTTTCCTTCTGGGACCACACCCTCTGGGGCTTGCTTCATCCTGTGTCTCTATAAGTGAAATGAGGTCGATAATGAAGTCAGCGATGGGTTTAATTTAGATTTCAAAGCCACTTGTGCTTGGTATTTCATCTGGGAGCTGTCGGCTCAGTGCCTCAGTGTCTCACACCCCTTTCTTTGACAGGATCTGATCTACCTCAAGAGTGTTTTCTAAGCCTGGCCAAGGTCAGCTTTAATAAGAACCTGCTGTAAGCAGGGTCCACAGCTGCAACGTCTGCATTCACCTGACAGGTACTCTCTTCCAGTAGTGGCCAGGAGGGGTAGTAGAGCTAGCTGGCTCCTTCCGGATAGTGGTTTCCTTTAATTGGATAATCTTTATTATGCATCCACAGGAAGCCTGGCTCAGAACTCAGATCTGTACTTCAGCCAGATTCTCCTACTGTCTAGCCCT
>CABHPQ010000357.1:39680-63539 GCA_902168405.1 Peromyscus aztecus
TCTTCCAAGAAGCCCCTGGTTGACTAATTTCCTCATGGGAAAGCTGTACTGACATAAGAGTCTAGGTGAAACATGTACACAAGGAACACAGAATTCTTTTCTTTTCTTTTCTTTTCTTTTCTTTTCTTTTCTTTTCTTTTCTTTTCTTTTCTCTTCTTTTCTTTTCTTTTCTAGAACCTAGTTGTAAGATTAAATTACAAAGGAGGCATGTGACTTTAGACTTAAAAAATGTATATTTTGACTGGTGGTAGCACAGGCCTTTAATCCCAGAACACAGGAGGCTGCTGTGGAATATTCCCTTTGCTGTGCAAATATATGTCACTATGATTGGTTTAATAAACAAGCCAACTGGCCAATAGCTGAACAGGATAAATTTAGGCAGGAGAGCCAAATTGAGAATGATGGGAAGGAGAAAGGTGGAGTAGGGAGATGCCAGCCAGCCACCGAGGAAGCAGGACATGTAGAAAATGAGGTAACAAGCCATGAGCCATGTGGAAAAGCATAGATAAGAAATATGGGTTAATTTAAATGTAAGAGTTAGTTAGTAACAAGCCTGAGCTTTGACTGAGCAAGTTCTAGGACAGCTGGGTATACACAGAGAAACCCTGTCTCAGAAACAAAACAAAACAAAACAAAGCAAACAAAACAACAACAAACAAACAATAAAAAATGTATATTTTATATTTCCTATTACATGCCATTTCCACAAGGCAAGCAAGGATCACCACCAACATAATTCTTTGACTGGTTGTCTGAACACAGTGATGAATAGCAGCACTTAAGGAAATAAGAAAATAATAGTTCTAAAGTAGGAGTGATAGCAATTTATTCAAGGTTTTCTCTGTGTGTTGCTTTAAGTACTTGGTGCATATTTTTCCTAGTCCTTGTACCATCCCTGTGAAGAAAATATTGTCTCTCTCATTTTATAGATGAGAAAGGTGAAAAACAAGACAAGTTTAAAAAAAATTGCTCCAGGTTGCCCTGCTGCCAATGAACAGATATACACAGCTTTGGATTCATGGGCTTACGGCATTCTTGTGTATCCTGTGAAACCAGGCTTATCTGAAGGGTGATTTTAGACTTCAGACAGACTATAATTAGCCTGGTAAGTTTTAGGAACATCCCTGCTTATAGTCTGGGAGTCAACAGGCTAAATCAGACCCCAGTTCATGAATTCTAAGCACTCAAAACTTATTTTATTTTATGTGTATGGGTATGTGCTTGAGTGTATGTATGTGAACCATGTACTTGCATGAGTCTGCAGATGTCAAACGAGGTCATCAGATTATCTAAAAGTTGGGTTTCATGCATTTGTGTGCAACTGAACTCACGTTTTTTTCTGCAAGAGCATCGGGCACTTTGAACTGCTGAGCTGTCTCTCCAGCCCTGAGTTTTAAGCATTTCATAAAGCATTGCAAGGCATTTCTGGAAATGGAAGCTGATATCTCTAAGATAAGTTCTCTTATTGGGTCCTGTCATCTAATGTTATAGAGCCAAAACCAACACAGAGAGAAGCTGGGCACAAAAAGCAATGGGCTGTATTGTTGCATTTGTCTAAAGTGTTCGGGACAGGCAAGCTCACAGGGAAAAGGGAGACCAGCAGTTTTAGCAACGGGGCTCCTGAAGAATGCGAAGTGAGTGCTAATAAAAGGTTTATCACTTGAGTGACTAAAAACTTCTGAAATTAAGTAAGCGTAGTAGTGCTTTTGACTACATGGAAATATGCATTATACGGACACTTTAAAAGGGTGAAGTTTATCATGTGGGAATCATATATCAATAAAATGATAACCAAGAATTTAAAATATATATATATTTATCGTTTAGTTGACTTCCAGATTTCTCATTGAAAACTCAAAAACTATTGGCTTAGATGAAACGCCTCTCATTATGGACTTCTAATGTTTAAATTATAATTCAGCACTGCTTTCTCATCTTGTCCTCTAGGAGGCTGAATGGCTTTCATATGCTAAAATCGCTGCATGCGTTCTGCACCTACAGATGTTTTTAAATCCTAGACAACAATCCACTTGGATGTGGGTGGATAAGCCCAGAGGTAATCAAGTGCTCAACTCCGGACGTGTTTCTATAGCTAACTGGTAGACTTTTGAGGCTGTCCCAGGGGCTACACAGACATGATGACTGAGACAACACTGTGTTCCTAGACGGACTTTGAGCAATTTCTGTCATCACTGACTTGGCATGGACACAGATGAACACTTCAACATTTTCAGGGAGCTCAGTGGTTGTTTTGATGACTGGCAGAGTGCTCTGTCTGCTCTCCAGTGTGGGGACCTGTTCATGGTGGAGGGCAGAGGAGCTCTGATTCTAAAAAGTGTTTCCTTGTGCATCTTGGCCACTTCTAGAGGCCAGCCTTCTGACAGGAAGGCCTCCTGCTCCCATCCCACCCCAGTTGAGGCAGCTGGTTGTTGCTGGGATCTGGTCTGAGATGTTGTACTGTTTGTGTTTCAATCTTGCTAGCTGTAGAATGAGGCTAACGACAGCGTGTCCAGATGTGTGTATGTGGCAAGAGTTTTGACGGGACCGTGAATCACGATTTCCAGCACCAGGCTTAGGGAGGCACACAGGCAGTAATGACAGGCCTTGGACTAGCTCCAGGCCTTTCAATTCCTGGTGGAGGATTCTTTCCACGTTGGCTTTCCATAAGCAGCTATGTGATCAATCCCTGGTGTACTTTTTATTTCCAGTTCTGTGATTTATGAACTCAGGATCTTCTCCATTGTTTTAGTCTATCTGCAGTGTCTTTTGGAGTCTCTCTTCTAGCCAGGTTTTTGAGGGGTGGGAAGGAGTAATTTTCTGACACTTTGCATGGAGATCCTCAAAATGAAATCCATTTTACTTCTAATATATGTGACAAACTTGTTTTTGGTATGTTCTAAGTATTGTGGTAGTATTTGAATAAAATATGGTGGTAACATTAGATCAAAGATAGACAAGCCTGGAAGATCTTACAGTCTCAAACATGAAGCAGATAATAGTACAGAATGCTAGTTCTCTAGCAGGATATACTTAATACTGGGTAGGGAAGTGGAATGAGTAGCTTCAGGATATTGGGCAGGGAGGACAGGAAGACTGAGGGTAACGTCACTGAGAGGATAAAATCTAAGCTATGACAGAAAGATAACAACAATTAGAATTAAAAATTACTGATGTGTTGTTACTTCATGCTTGTACTCAGGTATGAACTCCCAAGCCTAAGAGATGTTTTACCACACTGGCCGAACGAGGACAGACAGGTACAAACTGGGACTCTGGCTTCATGCCGAAATCTTGCCAGGAAAGCTTGGGACTTAGCTCAGAGACTGTTGTGGCAACGTGCCACAGCTGGTTACTTAAATGGTAAGCACGGCTGAGCTTAGAAAAGATGGGTGTGGCTGTCAAGGTCAGTCTAACAATGTTATGGATAGGGGTTTAAAAATGGGTTAATTTTGTTATTTGACAGTTTCATACGCGCATTTAATGTATTCTTCACCCTCTCTTAATTGTCTTCCCATTACTATCAATCTCCACCTCCTTTCTTCCTCTTCCTACCAATCCCTTTCCTGATAAATGATTTTTGTGTTGGCTTTGTGACCCATGTAGTTATTTCCAGTTCTGTGATTCACAAACCCGGTGTGTGTATTTGTAGTTGCTATAATTTGTGATTATGATAGCTACTCATTCCACTTTCCTACCCAGTATTAAGTATATCCTGCTAGAGAACTAGCATTCTGTACTATTATCTGCTTCATGTTTGAGACTGTAAGATCTTCCAGGCCTGTCTATCTTTGATCTAATGTTACCACCATATTTTATTCAATTACTACCACAATACTTAGAACATACCAAAAAAAAGTTTGTCACATATATTAACTACATATGGTTTAACCAGGGCCATCTCTGAGCATTGGACTGGACTGATCCATTGGCACCGGGTGGGGTTCTCAGTGAGTGAACAGCCAAAGGCACTGATTCCCCACCTCCCTGAAAGCATCAGTAGCAGAGAGTTCAGCAGTGAGGTGTAGGGGCCTCTGAACTTCTCTTCCAACCATATCTGACTTTTGAGGGACGCATTCTCGTGCAGACCCAGTGTGTGTATTTGTAGTTGCTATGATTTGGGATTATGATAGCTATGTCTTGCCCAGACAATGACACTGCATACCCCTTCAGCCTACCTTCCAGCTCCTGCGTTCTTCCAGGCCCCTCTCCCACAATGTTCTCTGAGCCTTAGAGGGGATGGAATAAATGTCTTGTTTAGGGTTGAACATTCATCTGTAACGTATTCTTATCACCTCATGCAGCCATGAGTCTATATTCACCACCATTCCCTGGAAAGAAAGGTTTCTTGGATTAAAGCTAAGCATATCTTTTATCTATGAGTATAAACATGGCTGTTTATAAGGCAGCTTGACACTATGTAAATTCATCTAAACAACAATTTTTAGTTCCCCTCTAGGGCTTATAATCTCTTCTGTCATGGGTTTTTGACCAGGTTTGTAGCACAAAGTATGTATTCACTCCTGTGGATCTCTAGGTCTCAGATCCAATCTCAGGGAAGTTGGCTATTTTCATAACAATAATGCCACTGTCTGTTCTACTGGTGAGCACATATTATTTGCCAGGTTGGTCCCATAGATCATAGGGTTCACAGCTAGAAAAGGCCATTGATGCTTTTTCACTCCCAACACCCAGCACAGTATTTTGTAAAACCTTTAGCTAAGAAAGCTAGCTGTTGCCAGGCAGTGGTGGTACACGCCTTTAATCCCAGCACTCGGGAGGCAGAGCCAGGTAGATCTCTGTGAGGCTAGCCTGGGCTACAGAGCGAGATCCAGGACAGGCACCAAAACTACGCAGAGAAACCCTGTCTCGAAAAACCAAAAAAACAAAACAAAACAAAACAAAACAAAACAAAACAAAAAAACAAAAAACAAACAAACAAAAAAAAAACAAAAAGAAAGCTGGCTGTCAGGGAGCAAGCTTCCCATGCTAGATCCAGTTTGATTTCTCTATATGGTGCATCCAAGGTGTGTGGTGTCTTTAGCATTAGGGTATTATCATCTAAGTCTGGTGGATAATCAAGAAGAATGGGAAGAGCCTGTGTTGTTTTGGGGGCCTCTGGAGTCTCTCTGACCAACATCTCATAAGAAGCTTTTTTAGCATCTACCATTGTGCACGTTAGAAGCACTATGTTATTTAATTCTCATAATAAACAAGAGGGTTTCAGTACTGTGGTAAAAAAACAAAACAAAGAAATAAATAACCCCTCCCCGCCCCCCAAAAAAACCCAAAAGCAGGCCATAGAGCTTAACTATTTACTTGCTTCAGGTTAAAGAGCAAAGAAATAGAACTAGAATTCAGTAATGACCTACTCCAAGGACAAAATTGCTGTCTAGTTTTTGGTTTATTTGGGGCAGGATCTCTTTCTCTGAACCTGGAGTTCTGCATTTGACTAGACTGCCTTGCCAGCAAGCCTTTGGGATCCTCCTGTGGCTGTCTCCCAGCACCTTCTGGGGGTTCCAAACTCATCTCCTCATGCTTGCCCAGCAAACACTCTATCCACAGATACATCTCTTTAGCTCTGGGTTGAATTTTAACTTCTACACAGTAACATTCTGGGGACAGAGTTGGAATATAACCAAGAACTCGTCTGACTTTAAAAACACGTCCATAGAAAGCTGTCTTAGTTAGCTTTCTATTGCTGTGCTAAGCACCATGAGCAAAACCTAACCTGAGGAAGAGAGGACTTCTTTCAGCTTACCGTCTACAGCCCTTCATGAGGAAGTCAGGCTAGGAACTCAAGGCAGGAACTGAAGTAGAGACCATGGAGGAAAGTTGCTTACTGGCTGGCCCCTTATGGCTTGCTCATTTTACTTTCTTGTACACCCCCAGGATGACCTGCCCATGGACGGCAGCACCCAGAGTGGGCTGGACCCTTCCACATCAATCGTCAGTCAAGAAAATGCCCCCATAGGGTTGCCAACAAACCGATCTAATGGATGCACTTTCTCAATTGCGGTTACCTCTTTCAGATGAGCCTGTTTTGTACTAAGCTGACAAAAAAATCAAAAAATCAAAAAACACCAGGACAAACGCTTAGCCACGAGAACACATAGAGTCGGTGGGATTAGACCTACCAGTGAAAAACTAGCTGAGGCCCTGCATGTACATAACATTGTGTGGGGCCATGTAAGGCATGTAGGGAAAAATGCATCTACATCTCAGAGAATGACACTCTTGCACTGGAGAACCACACTCTGAAAGGGTCTAGCTGCACCTGCAGTGACGTGGCTGGTGAGTGAGTCAGTGGCAACTGAATGCAGGATGTTTAACACTCAAACTAGTGCTCTTTCATAATTTTTTTTTTTGAGACAAGGTTTCTCTGTGTAGCCTTGGTTGTCCTGGATCTCACTCTGTAGACCAGGCTGGCCTCAAACTCACAGAGATCCGCCCGTCTCTGCCTCCCGAGTGCTGGGATTAAAGGCGTGCGCCACTGCCGCCTCCTTCACCATTCTTTTAGACAAGTTTTCTCATTCATATTTAAGAGAGCCAGCTTTAGCAAGTAAAAACTTCGAAAACAAACACTTTGCATAACTTTTAAGTGAATTTTATTGCATTTGTTTTCTGACATGAGGACTCTTTCCCCAAGGACAATAGAGGTGATGCCAGAGAAAACATGGATCGAGACAAAACCAGAGGGAATTTTAAAGTTCTCTCTTTTTGCTAACCTCTTATTCTCTTTTCTGTTCTTCAATTCTGATCCCCAAACATTTTGGTATCTTAAAAATACCTCTTCTTTTCTTGCTTTAAAATCTGTGATGGTTTCTGTTCTTCCGTAGCTGAACAGCAGCACACCTACAGAACGAGTTAGTTTCATAGAGGAGTTTAAAAGCCATGGTTGAAAGAGCTGACAACAATCTGATTGTCAGCAGTTAATGGTATATTCTAAAATAACTAGTAGAGAGAATGCAGCCTTAAATAAGATATCTGTACCATACCCTTCCCCTAAAAGCTTAGATATCCATGAGGAAGAGGAGGTGAGAAGATTGTACGAGCCAGGAGTGGTGGAGGACTCCGTGAAAACAGCCCTTTCCAGACACCAACAGGGCTGATGCACATACGAACTCACAGAGACTGACAGCAGGCATTAGACCTAGCGTGGAGGAGGGGATGAGGGGCACAAAGACTCATCCCCAACCAAGGAGCTATTTTCAATTGATAGTTGCTGGAGAGGGAAAACCAAGTTTTCTTCAAGGGAGTGATACTGGGTATATCAAGCCCACACTCCAAGAAAGGCTGCATGCTCAGGAATAGTTGGACAATGCAAAGAATCCACGTTTTGTTTTAACCCCACCCCTGCGCACGCACACATGCGTATGTGTATGTGTGTGCACACACATTCGTGCATGATCTTTTTTGTGCTCTTTTTAAAATTTTAGTGGAGTGGGTGGGAGGGGTTTAAAAATTAAAAAAAAGGAAGAGTTGATACTGCATATATTTCTTGACTCTGGGGAGAAGAATTAATAACAACCTTGGTCAAGAAGGGAAATTAAAAATGAAACTAGAAGAGGTAAAATTGAAAGCTAAATTAAGAAGGTATAAAAAGAGAGTGGTGCCATGTGATGTTCTGGAAGGCTTATTGGGGCCATTTGACTCTTGTGATGAGCCACAGATTTATGAGGTCTCATTCCGCAGTCGCACGGCAGTGTCCTAATTAGGATATAGCCAGGATTAGCTGCGTGACTGGGTGGCTGTGGTTGGAGGAAGGACTTCAGAAAGGGCTTCCTAGGGAAGCCTCTACTCTCTCAACCCTGTGAGCAGAATCTCATCCTGAGTTGAAGAAGTTTTTTAAGTTTCCTTTTAAAAAATTTGAAATCACCTGTGTTGGCTTACCTTTTTGTTTATGTGTGTATGCATCCACGTATGTGCTACAGTATGTGAATGCCCGGAAGACAGGAGGTAGTTCTCTCTCCCCATCATGTGGGCCCCAGGGATTAAACTTAGGTTACTGAGGCATCTCACTAGCTAAAACATAGTTTTTTTTAAAAATAATATTTTAAATTTATTCTTCAAAAACTTCACACACTTATACAATACATTCTGGTTGTACCTATCCACCTCCCATCACTCTAACGTCTCCTAGTGTCCTCCATTTAAAACTAGTTCCCTAACTTTATGTTCTGTGTGTGTGTGCGCACACGCGCGTGCGTGTGTGTGTGTGTGTGTGTGTGTGTGTGTGTGTGTTATTAATAACCCATGAGTTCAGTTAGAGCTGCCCCTATGTGCATGGGGGTGGGGTCATTCAATGGGACATGAGCAACTTACCAGCTCCCATAACGCCGAAGAATAGTGACACTCGCTCCCTCAGCAATCACGTGGGTCACACAGCATAAAGAAATAGCATAAAAATGGATTTTCTGAGCTGAAATTTTATTTCTGCATTATAAGAAAGCATGTAAAAGTCTTCCCTGATCTACCACTTCATCACATTTAATAATGCCGATGGCTTTAGACTGATAAATTTTATTTAGTTTATTTACTGTTTTGTGAAATGCTAGGGATTGAACCCAGAACCTTGAATATGCTAGGCAAGAGCTCTACCACGGAGTTATATCCCAGCTCATAATGTATCTTAAAACTAGTATATATAAAATTCCTTTATAATATATATTACATATATATATAAAATATAAAAAATATAAAGGAATATAAGAAACCTAATATATATATGGGCTCCTTCTTGATCCTGTGAGGAATTAGCCTGCAATCGCTTGCTTCATTTACTTTCATGGCTTAGCATTTGAATACTATGTCTTTTTTTTGTATCTCTATTTCTTTTTGTAATTTTCTTTATGTCCTAAAGAGAGCATGGAACTAGATTTGTGTTTTTTCCCCTTAATCTGAGCATCTTCATAGGCAAATTTAGTACTTTCAAATGAATTGTGATATATTTGGATGTATTGCTGCCATCTTCTCTCTTTCTTCCGTTGAGTATCCCTTCTCCCCCCTTTTCCTTTCTCCATCCTGACCCATTGTTTCTGCCTCCACGTTCTTCAGAGGTTGGAAATATGTGAAAACATTCTGCGTACTGCTTCTTGGTGAGGGTAGAAGAGTTGGGGAGTGTTGATAATTTTGGGCTCAAGACTTTCCTTAAGCAGTTTCTATGCTGGTCCATGGGGTTCCGCAGTGCACTCATCAGAAGACTTCTTCTCATGGGGTATTTTGATGGCACTCTGACACTCCTGAGACTGCCAATAAAGTTTACTTTGAATCAAAGGGTGGAGCTAGCTAAAAGCTGACCAGAATTAGCTATAGATGTTTTGGAGGACCCTGGGCTATATAGACAGACACAAGAAGTAGTAGGGAGGGGCTTAGAAAGATTCTCACCTCTTTTGGATTGAGGAAGGAGGGAGAGAGAGGAGGTCTCTGGTCATTTCATCGCTTCTCTGATCGTTTCAGTTCTTACCCCAATATCTGACTCCTGAGTTTTTATTGATAAAGAATAATTAGATTAGATAAATGCTTCAACTTCTGTCATCAAAATCTTGTAGAAATTGCTTACAGAGATTTACGGGAACTCCAGATCACACAACATGATTACTCTGTAACCTCAGGGCAGTGGTTCTTCTTCCTGACCCATCACCAAAATTATTTAGAAGGACTATAAGACATACACTTCTAGTTTCCATTTTATTTATTGATTCAGATAAATTAAGAGGTGTATCCAGGCAGAAAATTATTATCTATAATTCTAGTGGATATTCTTAATAGTTGAATAGATGTATTTAAATATAAATGTAGCCTAGAAGAAGAGGTACCATATATTTCGCTTATAGCTTCCTATATTAGTCTTACAGTAATGTAGTGATCTAAATTCCTCCAAGTCAGATGAGTATCTTGAGCTCATAAACAGGAAGTCACATTTGTGTAACCACAAATGTAGTCATTAATACTTTCCCACACTACAAGCCCATTATATTATGCACATGATGAAAGGTATACAGTTTCTATCGAGGGAAATAGTCAAGAAGAGAGATGTGCTATGTCCTCGTACATCTGAATATCCCAAACATCTGTCCTTAAAATGTTCCTTATGACCCTGCTTCACTTCGTTCAACAAGGTGGACTCATTTGGGGGGCTGTGACATGTGCTTATCCTTTTATCCTCTGAATTGTACCATTACTATAGAATAAGACCCTTTAATTTTGCCTTAAACATGGTTTTCTAGAAGACTTTAATTGATAAAGAAGAGAGGACAATCTTTGTAGGGTATATAATACACATGTGAGCTGGGCTGAAAACATGTATGTTGGAAGTAGCCAGAGCCAAGTCAAAGTAACTGACGAACCATACAACATGCTGAGGATCACATGGGTTCTGTGAAGGCCTTTGCAAGGAGGCTTTGACGGTGACTTGGACTCAGAAAGATACGTAGAAAATTGGAGTGGCATGAAATGGGGAAAGCTGGAGGCAGGGGGACTAGTTAGGATTTCAGTGTGAGGATGGGGTAGGGTGAAGCTGCAGTCATTAATTGGTAGCTGAAAATCTGAGGACCATTAGGAAGCAAGGGACTTGACTAGAATTGATTAAGAAGGTGGAACAGAAGTAGGATTGACATCAGTCTCTGGATTGTTGGCCGTCTGTTCAGACCACTGTTCTTGTTGGGATTGGCTGTGTGCCTCTTAGCCTTTCTGCCATCAGTAAATATTCTTCTAAGGCATGCACAGAATTTCCCATTTCATGGTTAATTTGAACAGCACATCTTGTTAAGGGAATGAATGACCTGTGGTCTTTTCTACTTGGATTTTGTTAATTAAATGTTGATTTTTACAGTAAATTAAATTAAGAAATTAAAACTATTTTTTTTTTGTTAAAACTCTTGTCACAGAAACTGTTCTTTATAGCACTTTTAATGAACAAAAGCTAAACTTTGTGGTTGTCTAACAACCTGATTTTCTGCAGGTTACTGAGTCTAAGCAACCACAGCATAGTCATAGAGCTGTGGCTTTTGTCTCGATCTCTCTGTTCATGAGAAGGCAGAAGTAGAATGAGCAGGTAGCACCCTCATTCTGGATCTGAAATGTGAAAGTGTATGCTTAGTTCACTTGATTTAAGGCAAGTCCTCAGCTAAGTTTTAAAATGTTCTTGATTTCTGGGGACCTCTCTAGCACTTTGCTTCTTCCTATTCCCATGGGATCTTTGGGAGGCCCCCAGGCAGTGGGACCTGGACCTGTCCTTAGTGCATGAGCTGGCTTTTTGGAACCTAGGGCCTATGCAGGGACACTTTGCGCAGCCTGGGTGGAGGGAGGAGGGGACTGGACCTGCCTCGACTGAATCTACCAGGCTGAGCTGAATCCCCAGGGGAGTCCTTGCCCTGGAGGAGATGGGGATGGGGGGTGGATTGGGGTGGTGGGAGGAGGGAGGACAGGGGAATCCGTGGCTGATACGTAAAATTAAATTAAATTATAAAATAAAAATAAAAAAATGTTCTTTGTAAACTGTCAGGTAATAGGATGCTTGAATCTGTGTTCAAGATGGTTTTTCTCAGAGAAGACACTAATGGACATTTTAAGACATAACTTGAGTGCACTGGTAGCCAGAAGTAACTATAAACTAGAGTCGAAAGTATGGCCTCTAGTTGAGAAAACTTAAAGGGTACTCAAGCTAAAACAAACAAACAAACAAACAAACAATCCCACAAAAATCCAGAATTATATACATGGCTCTGATAAGGAGAAAGAGGATTTGTTGTACATAACACTGAGTTTTTGGACACTTTAGGTGTAGTGTATCTAGTGACTCAGATGATGGTCTGATGGTGACTCAGTCTTCCTTTGACAGCACACGTTCCCATGCAGACCCCTTTTCAAGAGTGAGTTTTCTAGATGTGGTACCCCGCTTGTTTTCAGTGTTGGAAGAATGACTCTGATTCTCTGAAGAGCTAGTGTTTCTTTTGAGTCCCAGCACTGTTTTTACAGAGACCAGGCCTCATGAAGAGAAGACTGTGTCAGGAGCTTTTGACTACACATAGTTGTAAAGAGTCAGATGCTTGTCATCAGTAATGCTAGGTTTCAATTTCATCATAGGATGGTGTCAGCTAGGAACAGTATTTAGAAATCAACCAAAGGCTTACGGAAATCTGATCAGTGTCATGGGTGGAAGGTCAAACAGGATCATACAAGCTTCAGAAGCTGGGGGAGCATCACACTGGAAAAGATGAAGGATCTTTTAAAAAAGCCACCTCAGTCAGTGTGATGGTTAATCTTGAGTGCCAACTTGAATTAACATGAGAACAAACCTTAATGTGTATATACAGGAGCATATCTAGATTAATTTAGCTGGGAAGGTTAGTTGAGGTGGGAAGTCCTATCCTAATGTGGGTAGCATTCTTCCATGGACTGGTCCTGGACTGGATAAAAAGGAGAAAGTAAGTTGAGCATCAGCTCTCTTCTCTGCTTTCTGACTATGGACGCAATGAGACCAGCTGCCTCATGTTCCTGATGCCATGACTTCCTGTTACAATAGACTCTATCCTCAAGTTGTGAGCTGGAACACACCTTTCTTTCCTTAATTTTTTTTTGTCAGGATTTGGTCATGGCAACAAGCTAAGTAACTAATGCGCCAAGGAAGGGAAGTGGGAAGTATAAAGAAGATGCAGGGGGGTGGGGGGCGCAGAATAAGACACAGAGACTTCTGTTTATTTGTCTTTCAAGTCCTGAGTGAATGTGTATTATTGACATGATAAGCATGGCCTTGTGAAGGATGTCAGTACCTCAGACTCATGTTCCACTGGTCCAAATACTGACGTTGACAATGTGTGTAGAAAGTACCAACCATAGCCTTTTCCTCCCCATGACTGTAGCCTGAGATTGCTCCCCTACAGAGACCCCCCAACTAAGATTATCTAACTGTCCTCATTCAGCTGGATATAATAAACCAGCCTCCTCACTCAGCGCTATTTAATAAAGACAATGAATTTCCAGGCTGCTGGTGCATCTCTATTAGAGTGCATGGCCCATCCGATCCTAGCTTTCCTACACATGTGTCTGTCATTTCTTCATTTCCCATTGCCTAAGTCACCTCAGTCAGGTCAATCCCAAAGCTGTGCATATCTCTGCAGCCAAGTGTCCAAACACCCGAGCCTATGGGGAACATTTCTCATCCAAACTACCATACTCCCTCTGTATGGTATAAATAAATAAATAAATAAAAAACAAAATAAAACTTGACTAGCCACCGGCCAACCCTCTCCCCCATTCAAGTCCCCAAAGCATCCTCACTTGTCGAGAGTCTGGGTCCTCTGGATGATAACCACCCACACCAAGAGGTTTTCAAGCAGCAATCAGCTCTGAGTGAGGAAAGTACATTTGCACAGCAGTCCGCAGCACAAATTCTCGGCTGGCATCTAAGCTTTGCTGGTGACAGCTCCTTAAAGGGCCTTAACCTGGCAGGTGTCGAAGAGTGGTTTTACAAAGTATTGGTATTTGCTTTGTGTTAAATGATTTGCCATCCCATAGCTCCACAGTAGAAGGTGATTATAGTGACCTGATTCCCCCACCCCAGACAGGCTGCCTGGACCCCCAGGGATGCAAATGAGTATACAGAGGAATAAGACAGAAAAAGGGTCTCATTACTATTTCATTAAACACACCGAGGGACTTTGCTAAATTTAGAGGTGTTTGTTTAACTCTTGGCTGACCCTTCTGTGGGAATCAATGCCTTAAACACCACACTTCTCAACCTCCTTCTGCTTCCCCCTCTACCTTGCATTTCCTAAAGCTGGTTTCTATGTACTTCGGTACCCTTCAGTGACAGTTCTTTAATCTCTCCCCTGGGGTCTCAATGGGCTCATTTTAAGAACTCATCTCTCTCTTCTCTGTAGATCATCCTCATCTTCATTTCTCCAGACCCAACGTTCTAGCCATGTTTCCATGCTCTACCCTCTAATGCTCTGCTTGTAGCTGCCTCCTTAGATGCCTTCATTGTTATGAAATCACTCAGGAACTATGATGCCCAGACTTGAATGTATCTTCCTTTAAAACCTCTGCAATTTGCTCCCAGATTTATATTTGTAAAAATGAATAGTAGGCAATTTGTCTTTTCCTCCTACTATACGTTCATTGTTGGCCCTATCAAATAGTCTTTGACTAATTCCTTACTTTGTTTTCTCTTCCTGTGCGTTTTCATCTGCACTCTGCAAGCCTCTTGTCCTTATGGAATAGAATAGCCTCTTGTCCCCCTCTTCCCAGGTGATTCGCTGTAGCAAACCCATCTTACTATGAAACCATGTATAGCATGACTCTTAAAAGTTCTTATTAATAAAATAAAACGTGAGACCAGTTATTAGGGTGAACACTGGAAGATCAGAGAGACAGAACAAGCCACAGCTAACCTCACCTCGCTGGATCCTCAGCTGGTCTTGTTTCCTCAGACTGAGGCTTCTGGGTCCTCATCCGAATAAATCTCAGCTGAGCTGCTGCTAGAAGCCTGAATGCTTAACCAGCCAAAATGCTTCTAGTTTCTGGTCCTCAAGCTTTATATACCTTTCTGCTTTCTACCACCACTCCCTGGGATTAAAGGCTCGCTTTCTGGGATTAAAGGCGTGTGTCACCGTGCCTGGCCGTTTCCAATGTGGCCTTGAACTCACAGAGATCCAGAGGGATTTCTACCTCTGGAGTGCTAGGATTAAAGGAGTGAGTGCCACCATTTTCTAGCCTTTGTATCTAGTGGCTGTTCTATCTCTGACACGAGATAAGTTTATTAGGGTGCACAATATTTTGGGGAACACAATACCACCACAACCATGTGTTGATTTCCAGCGCCTAAAAGAAAAATGGAGGTCCCAGGTTTTCCACACGCAGAACAGCTCTGGGAAGACACAGAACATGCTATAAAGTTAGTCATTCCCAAGGTGGGTTTCTTGGCTTTGTGTTAAGATGCATCATTGCTCCATCAAAGTTGGGATTGAATTCAAAGACCTGGGTAAATAAGCTTGGTGTAAATTTTCAGGTGAGTACTTGATCTCTATTTTTTTGATCATGAGTGAAGCAGGAAGGTGGAGACTAGAAATGTGTTTATGCAACAGCAAGCTGGATTTGAGTTAGACAATGGAGACAGAGCTGAAGAACTGCATGGTCTTGAACCAAGCACTAAGTCGTTATTTTTCCTATATCGTTGTTACCAGCGTGTACCCTGGCAAGACCGAAATGCCCGTGGGTTGGTAAACAGCACAGAAATAAACCACTCCAGAGATGGTTTCAGGTGTCTTTACTGCATGTGAGCAACCACAACTATCAACTGCGATTGGTTAGTGCATTACTTCAGATTGGATAGTGACCACTCCTATCACTAGGGTTTCTATGTGGAAGAAGCACCTGAAAGGAGACATGGAGAGTGCAGACTCTGCAGGTCAGCTACCGACTACTCAGACTACTTCAGAATTCAGTGCTCAGACTTCAGGAGCAGCTGGCCACCAGGTCATGCCTGCGTTTTCTCCTACACCCCTAGTCCCTTAATTAGTGCTAAGAGTCCTCCTGACCAATGTATCGCCTTTTTAAATTTTACTTTTCTATGTAGCTGTAATTTCTCATTTGGTATATTCTGCATTTTACCTGTGTTATTTCCTTTTTCTAACCAGCATGTGTGGCCTGGGAGGGAAGGGGTTTTGCCTGTTGTTTTGATGCTTTTTCCTCAGTTCTGGAATCATAACTGACTGTCTAAGGGTTTCTGTTGCTGTGATAAAACACTATGATCAAAACTCTCAGGTCACAGCCCATCAATGAAGGAAGTCAGGGCAGGAATGTGAAAGCAGAGGCCATGGAGGAATGCTGCTTACTTGCTCCTCATGGCTTGCTCTGCCTGGTTTCTTATACTATCCAGAACCACCTGCCCAGGGATGGCACTGCCGCAGATGAGCTGGGCCCCCCTCCATCAATCATTAATCAAGAAAGCCCCACAGACTTGCCTACAGGCCAATCTTACGGAGGCATTTTCTTTATTAAGAGTCTCTTTCCCAGACATGTCTAGGCTTATACGACAAGTTGACAAAAACCAACCAACACGCTAACACTAGGTACATGTTCAATGTTTATATAAACATTTGGAAGTATTTTTAAACAAATGTTTGTTTTCTCTAATAGAAGGCTTTTTATTTATTGGTGGATTTGGTCAATTCTGCCCTACACATGTTAAATTTACTTCTTTTCTCAATTCTGTTTAATCTGTGTAGAACTTTCTTTTCATCTCTCCACCCATACCATCTTGAGTCCTGGTTAGATTGTATTATTGGGAAGACATTCCAGAAATCTTAGGCCACAATAATCATTGTCCTCTCAGCTGCTGAATTCCTGTCATTTTTAGCTTTCATCTTTGGGACTGTCACACCTCAAGCCTGCTGTGCCTGGCCTGTGCCTTGCCTCCTTCTGGCCTAGGTCTCATCCTCTGTAATGCCATATTACTGTTTCATTACTGTTGTTATAACTCCTCAGATCTTAGCCTAACTACTGCAGGGTATCACAACATGGGAAACTGATGAATCAGATCCCACAGAAACCTTGAAGGATATCATGTTTTTATGCAAGCTAGAATACAAACTAATACAATTTTGACATTGTGGAAAGCCATAACATTTTAAAAATGTATTTCTTGTGTGTTCCTACTGTATCTCAAACAGTGCTAGGTAATGTTGTTTTAACCTTGGACAGTGGCTGCACCTTAATCTATTGCTATCTCAGCCAGCAATTGCAACTCTGCAGTTACAGGCCTGCTTCTGTAGCAGTGGCCTGGCAGCTCAGGCCACAGCCTGGTGAGAATTCTGCTCCTGAAGGCACCAGCCCTGTTGTTGCCACTAAAAGTAGCTTCAACTAAATCTGTATTGTTATAATTATAAATAAGACCTGAGATTCAAAGGCTGGGGTGAAAACCTGTGAGCTCAGAGAGGCTGAGTAGCAACTAGTTAACCCTCTCTCCTTGCTGGTGTACACAGAAACTTGCACCACTCCAGACCCCACCCTAGTACTTCCTAGTACTTCCTAGTCTCTCTAGCTCTCTTGGATGCCCTCTGAGGCTCTATGATTACTTTCTGTCAACTAGTTGTTGATGCAGCCTCATGACCCAAGGTTAATTTTATTTAATTAAACCAAAGGCAAATTCAGGATTCACAGTGTGATCAAATATCCCCTCGACAAGGTATTTCATGAGCTCAGTCAATGTATCCAGTGATGGAAGAACTTCAAGTCTGACATAAATTTAGATCACTAGAAGTGAAGAATTTATGTTTGGCTGTGACATAGCTAACTAGAAGAGGCTCTGCCTTGAGGAGAAACTAGGGTCCATGGCTCCAGGTCAGATATGTTTTTTTCCTTACCTCTTTGCATCATTGTCAGACAATGCTGAGAACAAAAATAGCTTGTGTAAACATAATTCAGTTATAGGCATGTATTAAATGTCTATCAGGCTAGTATCAGTAAAATTAAATATCTAATATGAAAGTGTTCAATGTACCTTGGATGCTTCTTCTGGTTAGATTTCGAGGAATAAAAGATTCTCCTGGCCCAATGCTTCTAATCAATTGTAAAATTCTTGGGGGTCACTAGGGCAGGACCCTGAAGCCTTTGTTAAGCAGCAGCTGCTGCCAGGCTGTTGCTTGAGATATCTGGAAATATTTTGTTGGCCTTATCTTGACTCTTCCTGGCTGCAACTGTCTGGTTTCCATATCCTGTTCTATCCTGTTTGTCCACATTTGGATAACAGACATCCTTGGGAATGGAGAAACAGGACCTTCAGGGGTCTCAGCCTCTTGACGTTTTTTTGCCTCATCTGCAGCCATGTTGTGATTACCATGGTAACCATCACAAGAATTTTGGTTGTTTTGACTTGCATGCTCAGTCTTTTTTTTGGACTTAGGGTTTTCTTTCTGCACAAGGTAAAGCAGATATGCTATTGTTTTCCTTTTTAAAAATTTTAGGTAGTTTTGTAGATGAATTTCTAAATGGTCTTATTAAATAAAAAACATGGAGCCAAATATAGGGGCGAAAGCCTTAGAGAGATCAGGGAAATAGGGAAAGCTACCAGCCAACCTCACCTCACCAACTCTGCAGCTTCCAAATACAATACTTCCTGCCTACCCATGCCTATATGCCTTGTTCTGCCATCTGATTTGCTCTCTCCGTTCAGCTACATCACTTCCTCTTCCTGCCTAGATCTGTCACTTCCTGTCTATCTGTATAGACCTCCAGACCGCCATGGTTAACTAGTGTTGGAATTTAAGGTGTGTGCCACCACACCTGGCTCTGTTTCCAGTGTGGCCTTGAACACACAGAGATCCTGCCTTCCAAGTGATAGGATTAAAGGCGTGTGCTAACATTGCATGACTTCTGTGTTGTGGCTGGTGTTTTCCTCTGATCTCCAGGAAAGCTTTATTTATTAAAGCACAAATAAGATATCACCACATTTCAGCACACATAAAATATCACCACATAGTTTGGCAGTTGGTATATAAAAAACTGAGGGTCTAGTAGCATGGGAAATTTTTTAAAAAAGTTGAGCTTAAGGTTTAGAAGTAGATTTCTCCATGTTGTGGTTTAAATGTACGATGCCCTCTTTCCCCAGGCTCATGTGTTGGAACACTTGGTCTTCTGTGGTGGTGCTATTTTGGCAGGGTATGGAAATATACTCTTTTTGGCAACATTTTAAATTAAAAAATTTGAGAATTTCTTCCAATGTATTTTGAATATATTTACCTGACTCTCCCAACTCCCCCAATTACCACTCTTTCTACCTTCTTCTCTCAACCAACTTCGAGATTACTTCTTTTCTTCTTTCCCCATTGTGTCCAGTTTGTGTTGCCAAGCTAATCTTAGGAATTGGTTCTCTCCTGGTGTGTAGTCAGCTAACGGGTGTGTGTGTGTGTGACATCATGAAAGAAAACTGATTGCCCCTATCATAACAGCTGTAAGTACCATTATTTCCCAGAAGTGGTGGGACTTCTGTCTGGAAAACACTGTTTCCTTGATGTTTTCTACTGCCTTTGGGTGTGGAAACTTTAGGAGGTAGAGCCATGCTGGAGGAAGTGGGTTATCAGGGTGTTGGTGGGTGGGGGTGGGTGGAGTGGGTGGTGATGGGTGTTGGTGGGTGGGGTGGTTGGTGGTGGGTTTATAGCCTGATTCCTCCTCTTCTTCTCTCTCTCTGCTTCCTGATCTCTGGAGATGTGAGCACATCTGGTCAGGCTCCTGCTTGCACAGCTGCAAGCCATTCCCACCAAGTAGCCTTCACACCACGATGGAGAGTATCTCTGCAAACCAGAACCTCAGATAAAACCTCCTCTAGTAAGTTGTGTCTCATCAGGTGTTTGATCACAGCAGCAGGCAAAGTAACCCGTGCATGTGTCCATTAAAACTGACTAATTCCGAGCTCTGGGTAAGTTATAGTACTTTTTGAATGCACTTAATTTTGATGAGAGTCTTATGCAGAGAAAACCAATGTAAGACAAAATGCACTCAAGTATGAGTTCATACATAAAGTGCTGGTGGGAGCCGGATGTTTATCATTAAAGAGCAGAAGTTAAAAATATAAACTGACCACAGAGTCTTGGGAATCATAGGTGAACAAAGTTTCTGGGGATCCACTGCAGGCCAGAGGCATGTAGTATCCTTTTTCCCTTTGTTTCATGGCTGTCACATACCATGTGACATGTGAAGAAAGTCTTCCATATAGTGACCGGACCTTCTCCAATGCCAGTAGGAGGTTAGTAATGTTGGTGTAAGAGAAGCAATATCTTCCTACTTTTATTCAGCCATTAGGAACTAGTCTATGAGTTTTGCCTTCAGAGTTGATTTCCATGAATTATAACCCACCAGTGTCTCATGCTCTGAGAGAGTTCAGCTGTATGTGGCTGTAGTAGATTTGAGGGACAGAAATGCTGACTTGGAAGCTCCATTGATGTGTGGATATTTCTAGACTTGCCTCTGAGTTAGAATCCTGGGGTAAACTTCACTCTTTTGTCTTCACCTTATGCCACACTTTTCAAGAAGCTTCTCTTCTAGAAGAAGAGAAACTGTTCCAAAGGGCCAATCCACAAGTGGAGTACTTAGTGATGAAGAAGAGTACTTCACAGATGGGCACCTAAACCCCCACCACGGGACCAGCAGCACACCTATAACCAGGTCCCATTTATATCAATACTGACAATCTCACTTTAATCATGGGACCATCTTTTCCCCTTATAATCTTCCAAGTGTTCAACGAGATGATATATAAGTACCATCAGCGATCTGTAAATTGTCTTTCCAGGCAAGCCCGGGGATATTGGTTTTTACTGATGCTTATGGTCTGTAGAAGCATTCTAGGTTTTCATTCTTGGATGATCTTGAACTAATGATAACCTGATAGCTCAACAGAAACAGGCTGTCTTCATCTCAACTGATCTTCTGTGGAAGACTTCTGTGTATTTTTCCTACATAACTAGGGTACATAGTTGAGTTGGACAGCAGGACTATTATTATAGGTGGATTGGAGGACATTTTAGACTACATAGTTGAGTTGGAAGGCAGGGCAATGGACTATGCACTGGATACTGTTGACTGAGGAAGAAGGAAGCAAGCAGGTACCCTTACCCTTGTGGCACTTGGTAAAACAGTAAATGCTGTGGAATCAAGACTATGAACAATGTTACCCCTGAGAGATTGTTTGGAGTTTCTAGGAGGGGAGTACAGCTACTCCTATGCCCTTGACCAAAGGCCAATCCCCCTCTATTTGGGGAAGGTCATCCTCTTTGACTGAGCTTTGGGAGGGATGCACATGGAGCAGTCAGAGAGGAAGAGGACACCTGCCTAACTAGCCAGATCAGCCCCATCAACCTTGGCAATCAATGGGGTGACAGATGTTGCAGCCTGATTGTCCTCAAAATAAAACAACAAAAAAAGAAAATGTCTTCATGAAACCCATCACTATGTACAATGAAGATGTCAATTAAAGTTTGCTTTTAAAAAGAAAAAAAAATGTTGCCTGTGGTGGTATTGTATTCCCCAAAATGTTGTGAACCCTAATAAATTTATCTGGGGTCAGAGAACAGACAGCCACTAGATACAGAGGCTAGAAAATGGTGGCACTCACGCCTTTAATCCTAGCATTCCAGAGATAGAAATCCCTCTGGATCTCTGTGAGTTCAAGGCCATATTGGAAACAGCCAAGCATGGTGACACACGCCTTTAATCCCAGAAAGCCAGCCTTTGATCCCAGGGAGTGATGGCAAAAACAGAAAGATATTTAAGGCGTGAAGACTAGAAACTAGAAGCATTTGGCTGGTTAGGCATTTGGCTGGTTAAGCATTTGGCTGGTTAAGCATTCAGGCTTTCAAGAAGCACAGTTCAGCTGAGAGCCATTTGGATATGAGGACACAGAAGCTTCCAGTCTGAGGAAACAGGACCAGCTGAGGAACTGTCGAGGTGAGGAAGCTGTGGCTTGTTCTGTCTCTCTGATCTTCCAGTGTTCACCCAAATAACTGGCCTCAGGTTTGATTTTATTAATAAGAACTTTTAAGATTCCTGCTACAGTTGCCCTATAACCTACTCCAGACATCTATTCTTGATCTATGTCTCACTCACCCAGTTTGAAGAAGGGAAAGATTTAATGTGGTATTCTCACTCACTCTAACTGTTCCCCATTACTCCCATCAACACACAGAGTTTTGAACTTAAAGCAGGATTTGTTTGAACTTGGGGTCTGTTCAAGCTATATCTGCCGCATTCCCACAGGGCAGATGCAAGTTCTTCGTGGCTTTGCCATATGGGTTCTTCCTAAGACTGAGAATGAGAATCTAAGACTAAGCATGCTCCAGACTTTGCCAAAGAGTCTGGACTTGGACTTGCCTCCATGGAGCAGGTCTAGTTTTTGTGAGTGTTGCTTTTCCGAGGTTGACATGATTTATGAAGCAGAAATAGAGGATGTTATTACTCTATAACAAATTGAAGTCATACTTTTTTTTTGCCCCTTGATATTCTATTCAAGATTAGGATATATTTATTTTCCCTAGGGCAAGGTGGGTAAATTTCTCTAAGGCAGGTTGGCATATGCATGTTGGGGAGATGAAGAGAGGAGGCCTGACTTAGCTGTCTTCAAGAAGAACGAATGTGAACTACGAGCCTTCCCTGTTGTTTATGTTTTTCCTTGCAGATACTTTGACTATGAATAATAGTTTCAATAAGAAAGACAGGATGTGTTCTGACAGGAAGGCTGGGAACTGTGACAGGCAGAAGAAAAATGAAGCCAAACAGCCTGGAGATGTGTCATCACTGCTAGGGTTTGCCTTGATCTACATCCAGTCATCTACGCCTTTTCATACTGGGCCCTCATTCAAGAAACAGCGTATCTGCCCTGACTTTGAAGTAATGGACGAACTTTCAAGGGCAATGCATGGGGATGAGTCTTGCTACTTTCTTCTTACAACATGCATTCATCAGGTACTGGAGATTACCAATCACATGGTTCCTAGAAATTATATAATAGTGAACATGAACAGTTTGATTTTTATCTTTAAAATTCATTTTATGTTGCTGGAGAGATAGCTTAGTGGTTAAGAGTGCTTGCTGTTCCTGCAGAGTTCAGGCCTCAGCACCCATGTTGGGAGGTCCATGACATCCTATAATTCCAGCTCCAGGGGGTCCAGTGCCCTATTCTGGCCCTATGTACACCTGTACACATATGGCAGACACACATAAATAGAAGAACAAAAAAAAAAAACCCTTTAAATATTATACCTCAAGGTAAAGTCTTTTATCCAGAAATCCTTAAAGGGATGGAAAAGACAGTGAAAAGTGTAATTAGTTAACAAGTTTTTAGTATCCACATGCTAGTGGTCCTATAAAAACACTTCCATATTCACTGTTGGAAATCTCAAGTATTTTGTACATGTGTGTAGAGCATGTAAATGTTTGTGTGCATGTGCATGTATGCATATGTGCATGAGCATGTGTGTGTGTGAGAGAGAGAGAGAAAGAGAGAGAGACAGAGAGACAGAGAGAGACAGAGAGAGAGAGAAAGGAGAGGGGGGAGAGAGAAGTGGGGGAGACAGATAGAGAGGTTGATGTCAGTGTCTTCCTAGATGGCTTATTTTTTGAGACAGGGTCTTAACTCTTACTGAATCTGGAGTTCACCAATCTGGGTAGGCTGGCTGGATAAGTACACTCTAGGGATCTACCCATCTCTGCATCTTCCCACAGATCTCACATTTCAGACATGTGCAGGTGTCTGTGCCTGGCTTTTAGTGGGTGCTGGGGATGCAAACTCAGGCCCACCTGTTTGTGTAGCTGGTTTTAACCAACCGAGTCATCCCCACAGTCCCCGAAGTATTGTTACAAGCCAGTTATGAATCAGACAAAGTGTGACTGAGTGTGGAGATGCTCTGTTTGTTGCTCAGGTGGCAAAGTAAACAGCTTTCTGTGAGCTTTCCTTTCAGTTTAACCAGCAGCTGCTGTGGCAGCAAAGCCCTTCTGCTTCTCAGGATGGATTCTCTGCCTATCATTGTTTACAGTGCAATGCTATAGTAATGGCCTTATAAACTCCCAGTCATTAATGTGGGAGATGAGACAGGAAAAGGAGACAGTGGGTCCAAGGAAAAGTCCTTAGTCAAGACAGAAAGTTACCTGCAGAACCATAAAGTATTTATTTGGTAAGATTATGGGGGACAAAACAAACAAACAAACAAAAAACAAAAAGAACAAACCAAACCAACCAACCAAACAAACAAACAAAAAAACAAACAAACAAAACCAGTGGCTATTTGAAAGGAACGATGAGAAAGTCACCTATCTAATGGTTACAGTGAAGGAAATGTAGGTGATGAGGGCCTGCCATGGAAAAGAATC